>VZTG01007195.1:4463-15001 GCA_013397845.1 Melanocharis versteri | reverse complement strand
AGGCTGGAGTGGTCAGTGGCCGGCCAGTTGCGTTGACTGGGTGCTTCCCTTGGAGCGTCTCCAGGGAAGGGAACCTGGGCCTGCCAGGGCTATAGTGTCACGGAGAGGGGCACGCTGGGGCTGCCAGCACTGTGGTGTCACAGAGAGGGGAAAGCTAGGGCTGCCACAGCTGTGGTGTCACAAAGAGGGGAACGCTGGGGTTGCCACCACTGTGGTGTCACACATGGGGAAACACTGGGGCTGACATCACTGTGGTGTCACAGAGAGGCTAAAGTTGGGCCTGCCCCCGCTGTGGTGTCACAGAGAGGGGCATGCTGGGGCTGCCAGCGCTGTGACATCACGGATGGGGGAACGCTGGGGCTGCCACCGCTGTAGTGTCATGGAGAGGGGAATGCTGGGGCTGACATCACTGTGGTGCCACAGAGAGGAGAACCCTGGGGCTGTCCCTCTCCTGCCCCANGAAAGAAAGAAAGAAAGAAAGAAAGAAAGAAAGAAAGAAAGAAAGACTAATCCCAGATCTGGTGTTTGCCCTGGGAACTTAAAGACTGGTGTTTGCCCACATGTGGTAATTTGCCATCACAGAAAGCTAAAATCTGGCCCAGTGTATCCTCATTTTTTGTAGGCCTGGGTCCTCTATGTGTGCAGGTGAAACTACTGAAGGAGGGAGCAGCTCTGCTGGGGGTGGAGTTCTCTCTTTCTTGGGCATTTATTTTTTATTAACTCCCCCTGTTGGCTCTGGGTAGAGCTGTTACGGTTTTGGACACCTGTGTGTGGCACTGTGGGGATGGCTAAGGGGACCTTCGCCGAGCTGTCTGCAGAGGAATCCATATCAGCCCAGGCTGGAATGGTCAGTGGCTGGTAAGTTCCGTTGACTGGATGCTATCTGGACGCTTCCCTTGGAATGTCTCCAGGGAAGGAAACCTGGGCCTGCCACCACTGTGGTGTTACTGAGAGGGGAACGCGGGGGCTGCCACCACTGTGGTGTCACAGAGAGGCTGAAGGTGAGCTTGCCACTGCTGTAGTGTCACAATGAGGTGTTAGAAACACTCTAGCAAAGTTGCCAAATTGAAAAACTGGTATTTATTAAACAAAACAAAATAGCAACCGGGGGTGAACTCGGAAGTAGCCCGAACTCAAACAGCAAGGTAGAGGGTAAAAAGAAAGAAAGCAAGACATCGCGCAGGCCGGCTGCTCCAAGGGACAGGGTCCATCTCCAGCAGAGGACCTGAGGCAAAACCTCAGGGGAACTTTATAGTGTCCAAATCCTTTTCTGGTTGGTTGGTTTTCAATCCTATTAATTTGCATATGCTGTCTTGGCTCTTTCATTGGTCTGTTTTGGATCCTCTGCCTCATTGGTTGTTTCTTGATCCATTTTATTTGCATACTTGGCTCCGGTATCTCATTGGCTCATTTAGGGGTTCTCTCAAGTCCTATCATAGCTCTCTTAGTTGACGTCCTCTGGGTGATGTAATTGGGCTCCGACAAAGCTGCTAAATGGTCTGTAGTTAAATAACCCCTTCCCCATAAAATAAATAAATAAATACATTGCTTTGGAAAACAACTTAACACATAGAACTCCTTTACATGGAACAGCAACTTGGGTTACATAAAACTTGAAACTGTTAAAGCTTTTAATTATACATAAAACTCCTAAAAATGTCAGAATCCCTATATCAACTCTTAACTTATTAACTTTTTTAATTACCAATGTATTCATTAACCTTTATTAACATTTAATTTTTAACTTCCGATCACACATAACAGAGAAGAATGCTGGGGCTGCCACCGCTGTTGTGGGATAGGGGATCGCTTGCCTGCCCCAGCTGTGGTGTCACAGAGAGGGGAATGCTGGGATTGCAACCGCTGTGGCGTCAGAGGGGAATGCTTGGGATGCCACTGATGTGGTGCCACAGAGAAGCTAAAGCTCAGCTTTCCACTGCTGTGGTGTCACAGAGAGGGGACCTCCCAAGCTGCCACCGCTGTGGTCTCACAAAGATGAGAACGCTGGCGCTGTCCCACTCCTTCCCTGCCCCCAATAGCTCTGCCACGGTTTCGTGGGGACACGAAGTCTCAGCCAATGGGTGACCATTGCAGAATGGGCTGAGCTGGGAGGGATTTAGCTGGATGATGTAGTGCAGGCCCTGGCCCTGCACAGACACCACAACCATCCCAGTCTGGGATTGCCTGGGTGCCGCATCCAAACGCTACTGGTACTCTGGCAGCTTCGGAGCCGTGCCCATTCCCTGGGGATCCTGCTCAGTGCCCGTGCAGCCTGTGGGGGAAGAAGCTTTTGCTGATCTCCAGCCCGGAGCCGGCCTGGCCCAGCCCCAGGCCTTGCCTCGGCTGCTGTCCCTGCTCCACCAGGGCAGAGGTGGGAGCTGCCCCCACGCTGCCCCTCGGGAGGAGCCGCAGCCCCCGGGGAGCTGGGAGCTGTGTCTGCTGGGCTGCAGCCCAAGCGAGCCAGCGCCCTCAGAGCTGCGGGGCAAGGTGCTGGCCCTGGCTCAGGGCCGGGCTGGTGCCACAGAGAGAAAATCAACTTGCAACTTCTGCCCCACAGCAGGGAGGAGCAGCAATTGCTGGCTAAGAGAGACTCTTGCCAAGGGCCTGCAGGGACAGGACACAGGCAACGGCCTGAAGGCAGGGTGAGATGGGATGTGGGGAAGGAATTGTTCCCTGGCAGGGCAGTTGGGCCCTGGCACAGGCTGGCCTGAGAATTTGCAACTGTCCCTGGATCCCTGGAAGTGTCCAAGGCCAGGTTGGACACTGGGGCTTCCTGCCCAGGAGGGATGGGATGGGATGGGATGGGATGGGATGGGATGGGATGGGATGGGATGGGATGGGATGGGATGGGATGGGATGGGATGGGATGGGATCCCCCAGCCTCGTCCCGCTGNAAGGAAGGAAGGAAGGAAGGAAGGAAGGAAGGAAGGAAGGAAGGAAGGAAGGAAGGAAGGAAAGGGTCCAGATACGGTGCTTAGCATCTCCTGGAGCCTGAAATCTGATGTTTGCCTGTATCGCCGGTGCCCAGATCAGGAAATTTCCCGGTGCTGGCACGGCCCAAGTTTTGCAATTTGCCTGCGCAGAAAGCCAAAATCTGGCAATTTTCCGGTGTCGGCACTGGCAGCGCCCAGATCTGGTCATTTGCTGGGGCCGGGACCCCAGATCCAGCAAATTTCTAGCGCCAGCACTGCCCTGATCCGGCTTTTGGCAGCACCGGTACCACCCAGATCCGGCAATTTCTTGCTGCTGGGGCACGTGGGAGGTCTGGGTGAGCAGGAAAGGTGACCCTGGGCCAGGAGCTTTCCTTGGCTGCAGCAAAGCCTCGGCATGGAAAGATCTTCCCAGCGCTGTACCCTGGGCCAGGAGGTATTGTGGCACAGGAGCTGAGCCTAAATTTCTTTTGCCAAGCAGCTTTAGGACACAAAACTGGGAGAAGCCAGAGCTGAGCCTCAACTTTTGGCAGTCCTCCAGAAGAATGCTGTGTGTGAAGCAGCCTGGGAACAGGGTTGACATGCCAGGGGTGGGCAATTGAGAGCCCTTTCTCCCCCATGGGCTGAGGCTCAGGCCCTTGCCCTTTCCAATGGCCCTACAGCTGCCTGCCAGGGGGCCTTTTGCACTGGCATAAGAAAAGGGGTGCTGCAAGGCTGTCCTCAAGCTGCTTTTGCTGCAGATGTGGCCGAAGAATGCTCATTTCTTGCAGTCTCAGGTGCTGTGTGTGTGCAGCTGAAACTATTGAAGGTCAGAGCAGCTCTGCTGGCGGTGGAGTTCTCTTTTTCTTGGTGTTTTTTCTGTTTTCTTCATTAACTTTCTCTGTCAGCTCTGAGCAGAGCTCTGTAACTGTATCTGACACTTGTCTGTGGCACCGGTGGCTAAGGGGACCTACCCCAAACTGTCTGCAGAGAAATCCACATCAGCCCAAGCTGAGGGTGCTCAGTGGCCGGTCAGTTGCGTTGACTGGCAGCGGCTCTGGATGCTTCCCTTGGAGCGTCTCCAGGGCCAGAACGCTGGGGCTGCCAGCGCTGTGGTGTCACAGAGAGGGGAACCCTGGGGCTGCCCCAGTGCTGCCCCGGCCCCAAGAGCTCTGCCAGCGCCTGGAGGGGACACAAAGGCTGAGCCAAAGGGTGACAATTGCAGAAGGAGCTGAGCTGAGAGGGAGCCAGAGGGATCATGGAGTGCAGCCCCTGGCCCTGCACAGACAGCCCAACAAAGGCAGCCTGTGCATCCCTGGCAGCGGTGTCCAAAGGCTCCTGGAGCTGCAGCAGCCTCAGGGCCGTGCCCATTCCCTGGGGAGCCTGCTCAGTGCCTGTGCAGTCTGTAGGGGAAGAAGCTTTTGCTGATCTCTAGCCCGGAGCCGGCCTGGCCCAGCCCCAGGCCTTGCCTCGGCTGCTGTCCCTGCTCCACCAGGGCAGAGGTGGGAGCTGCCCCCACGCTGCCCCTCGGGAGGAGCCGCAGCCCCCGGGGAGCTCTGAGCTCCATCNGTGTGGTGTAGCAGAGAGGGAACCTCTTGGCCCTCCAGGGCTATGGAGTCACAGAGAGGATAACACTGGTCCTGCTGGGGCTGTTGTGTCACAGAGAGGGCAACGCTTAGCATGCCGAGGCGCTGTGGTGTCACACAGCCGCCAATGCTTAGCCCTCCCAGGCTGGGGTGTCACAGAGAGGGAAATGCTGGCCCTTACAGAGCTCTGGTGTCATGGAGAGGGCAACGCTGGGCCCTCCAGGGCTGTGATGTTCCAGAGAGTGCAATGCTTATCCCTCCAAAGCTGTGGTGTCAAAGAAAGGGCAACGCCGGGCCTGCAGAGGTTTGGGCATCACAGAGAGGGCAACGCTGGGTTTCCCAGGGCTGCTGTGTCACAGAGAGCGCAATGCTTGGCCCTCCAGGGCTGAGGTGTCACAGAGAGGGACATGCTGGGCCTTCCAGGGCTGTGGTGTCACAGAAAGGCCAAGGCTTGGCCCTCCTCAGCTGTGGTGCCACAGAGTAGGCAACGCTTGGCCCTCCAGGGCTGTGGTGTCACAGAGAGGGCAACACTGGCCCTGCCTGGGCTGTGGTGTTCCGCAGAGGGCAATGCTGGGCCTGCAGGGGTTCTGGTGTTGCAGAGAGGGCAACGCTGGTCTTCCTAGGGCTGTTGTGTCGCAGAGAGCGCAATGCTTGGCTCTCCAGTGCTGTGGTGTCACAGGGAGGGGAACGCTGGCCCCTCCGGGGCTGTGGCATCATGGAGAGGGCAGTGCTGGGACCTAAAGGGCTGTGGTGTCACAGAGAGGGACACGCAAGGACCTTCAGTGCTGTGGTGTCCCAGAGAGTGCAACGCTTGTCCCTCCAAAGCTGTGGTGTCATAGAAAGGGCAACGCTGGGCCTGCAGGTGTTCTGGTGTCACAGAGAGGGCAATGCTGTCCCTGCGGGGCTGCAGTGTCATAGAGAGGGACACACTGGGCCTTCCGCAGCTATGGTGCAACAGAGAGGCCAATGCTAGCCCCTCCAGGGCTGTGGTGTCACAGAGAGGGCAACGCTGGGGCTGCCAGGACTCTCATGTCAAAGAGATGTGAATGCTCAATCCTCCAGGGCTCTTGTGTCACAGTGAGGGCACCACTGGGCTTCCCAGGGCTGTGGTGTCACAGAGAGGGCCGCGCTGAGCCTTCCAGTGCTGTTCTGTTACAGGCAGGGCAACACTGGGCCTGCTGGAGCTGGTGTCACAGATAGGGCAACACTAGGCTTTCCAGGGCTGTTGTGTCAGAGAGAAGGCAACGCTGGGCCCTCCAGGGCTGTTATGTCACAGAGAGGGAAACGCCTGGCCCTTCAAGGCTGTGGTGTCACAGAGAGAGCAACGCTAGGCCTGCCAGATGTGTGGTGTCACAGAGAGGCCAATGCTTGGCCTTCCAGGTCTCTGGTGTAACGGAGAGGAAAAGTCTTGGCCTTCCATGGCTGTGGTGTCACATAGAGGGCAACGCTTGGCCCCCCCTGGGCTGTGGTGCCACAGAGCAGGCAATGTTTGGCGCTCCAGGGCTGTGGTGTCATAGAGAGGGAAACGCTTGGTCCTCCAGTGCTGTGGTGTCACAGAGAGGGCAATGCTGGGTTTCCCAGAGCTGTGGGGTCACAGAGAGGGCAATGCTGGGTTTCCCAGAGCTGTGGGGTCACAGAGAGGGCAATGCTGGGTTTCCCAGAGCTGTGGGGTCACAGAGAGGGCAATGCTGGGTTTCCCAGAGCTGTGGTGTCACAGAGAGGGAAACGCTTGGTCCTCCAGTGCTGTGGTGTCACAGAGAGGCCAACGTTGGGCCCTTCCAGGGCTGTGGTGTCACAGAGAGAGTGACGCTAGGTCTGCCAGATCTGTGGTGTCACAGAGAGGCCAACACTTGGCCCTCCAGGTCTCTGGTGTCACGGAGAGGAAAACTCTTGGCCCTCCAGAGTGGCCTCCAGAGTCTCTGTGGTGTCACAGAGAGGGCAACACTGGGCCTGCCGGGGCTGTGGTGTCACAGAGAGGGCAACACTGTGCATGGCGGGGCTCTGGTGTCACAGAGAGGGCAATGCTTGGCCCTCCGAGGGCTGTGGTGTCACAGAGAGGGAAACGCTTAGCCTGCCAGGGCTTTGGTATCACAGAGTGGCCAACGCTTGGCCCTCCACGGCTATGGTGTCACAGAGAGGGCAACGCATGGTGTTTCAGGACTGTTGTGTCACACCAAGGGCAATGCTTCACCTGCCGAGGCTGTGGTGTCACAGAGAGGGCAACGCTTAGCATGCCGGGGCTGTGGTGTCACACAGCTGCCAACGATTAGCCCTCCAGGTCTGTGGTGTCACAGAGAGGGCAACGCTGGCCCTGCCAGGGGTACTGGCATCACAGAGAGGGCAACGCTGGCTCTTCCAGGACTATGATGTTCCAGAGAGTGCAATGTTTATCCCTCCAAAGCTGTGGTGTCAAAGAAAGGGCAACACTGGACCTGCAGGTGTTCTGGTGTCACAGAGTGGGCTGCACTGGGCCTCCCAGTGCTGTTCTGTCACAGCGAGGGCAACGCTGGCCCTGCTGGTGCTCTTGTGTCACAGACAGGGCAACGCTTGGCTTTCCATGGCTGTTGTGTCAGAGAGAAGGCAACGCTGGGCCCTTCAGGGCTGTTGTGTCACAGAGAGGGAAACGCTTGGCCCTCCAGGGCTGTGGTGTCATGGAGAGGGAAACCCTGGGCCTGCCAGAGCTATGGTGCAACAGAGATGGCAACGCTGGCCCTTCCAGGGCTGTGGTGTCACAGAAAGGGCAGTGCTGGGCTTTCCAGGGCTGTTGTGTCAGAGAGAAGGCAACGCTTGGCCCTCCAGAACTGTGGTGTCACAGAGAGGTCAGCGTTTTGGCCCTTTCAGAGCTGTGGTGTAACAGAGATGGCAACGCTCTGCCCTCCAGGGCTGCGGTGCCCCAGAGAGGGCCACACTGGGCCTGCCAGGGCTCTGGTGTCACAGAGAGGGAAATGCTGGGCCTGCCAGGGTTGTAGCATCCCTGGGAGGGCAACGCTTGTCTCTCCCAGGGCTGTTGTGTCACGGAGAGGGCAACAATTGGCCCTCCAAGGCTCTGGTACCACAGTGTGAGCAATGCTGGGCTGTCCCAGCCTATGGTGTCAAAGAGAGGACAACACTGGACCTGCCGGGGCTATTGTGTCCCACAGAGGGCCACGCTTTCCCTCCAGGGCTGTGGTGTCACAGAGAGGGAAACGCTGGGTCCTTCAAGGCTGTGGTGTCGCAGAGAGGGAAACGTTGGTCTTCCCAGGGCTGTGGTGTCTCAGAGAGAGAAACACTAAGCCTGCCAGGGCTTTGGTGTCACAGAGTGACCAACGCTTGGCCCTCCACGGCTGGGGTGTTGCAGAGAGGGAAACACTTGGCCCTTCAGGGCTGTGGTGTCACAGAGAGGGCAACGCTGGGCCCTCCAGGGCTGTGGTGTCGCAGAGAGGGCAACGCTGGCCCTGCCAGGGGTACTGGTGTCACAGAGAGGGCAACGCTTGGCCCTCCTGGGCTGTTGTGTCACAGAGAGGGCAACGCTGGCTCTTCCAGAGGTGTGGTGTCATAGAGAGGGAAACGCTTGGCCCGCCAGGGCCATGGGGTCACAGAGGGAAATGCCTGGTCCTCCAATGTTGTGGTGTCACAGAGAGGGCAGTGTTGGGTCCTAAAGGGCTGTGGTGTCACAGAGAGGGCAACTCAAGGCCCTTCAGGGCTCCAGAGTCACAGAGACGGAGACAGTTCGCCTGCTGGGGCTGTTGTGTCACAGAGAGGGCAATGATTGGCCCTCCTGGCCTGTGGTGCAACAGAGTGGGCAATGTTTTGCCCTCCAGGTGTGGTGTCACAGAGAGGGCATCGCTGGCCTTGCCTGGGTCGTGGTGTTCCAGAGAAGGGAACACTGGGCCTGCAGAGGTTCCGGCATCACAGAGAGGGCAACGCTGGGTTTCCCAGGGCTCTGGTTTCACAGAGAGTGGCCAACGCTTGACTCTCTAGGACATTGGTGTCACAGAGAGTGCAACGCAAGGCCCTTCAGGGCTGTGGTTTCACAGAGAGGGCAATGCTGCTCCTCCTGGGGCTGTGGTTTCACAGAGAGGGCAACGCTGGGCTTCCCAGGGGTGTTGTGTCACAGAGAGCGCAATGCTTGGCCCTCCATTGCTGTGGCGTCACAGAGAGGGCAACGCTCGCCCCTCCAGGGCTGTGGTGTCATGGAGAGGGCAATGCTCGCCCTTCCAGGTCTGTGGTGTCACAGAGAGGGCAACGCTTGTCCCTTCAAAGCTGTGGTGTCAAAGAAAGGGCAACGCTGGGCCTGCAGGTGTTCTGGTGTCACAGAGAGGGCCGCGCTGGGCCTGCCAGGGATGTGGTGTCACAGAGAGGGCAACCCTGGGCCTGTTGGAGCTCTGGTGTCACAGATAGGGCAACACTAGGCTTTCCATGGCTGTTGTGTCAGAGAGAAGGCAATGCTGGGCCCTCCAGGGCTGTTATGTCACAGAGAGGGAAACGCTTGGCCCTCCTGGGCTGTGGTGTCACAGAGAGAGCAACGCTTGGCCTGCCAGATGTGTGGTGTCACAGAGAGGCCAACACTTGGCCCTCCAGGTCTCTGGTGTAACGGAGAGGAAAACTCTTGGCCCTCCATGGCTGTGGTGTCACATAGAGGGAAATGCTGGCCCTTCCGGAGCTATGGTTTCCCAGAGAGGGCAACGCTTAGCATGCCGGGGCTGTGGTGTCATAGTATAGGCAACACTGGGTTTCCACAGCTGTGGGGTCACAGAGAGGGCAGCACTGGACCTGCCAGAGTTCTGGTGTCACAGAGAGGGCAACGTTGGCCCTTCCACAGCTGTGGTGTTCCAGAGAGTGCAACGCTTGTCTCTCCAAAGCTGTGGTGTCAAAGAAAGGGCAGCACTGGGCCTGCAGGTGTTCTGGTGTCACAGAGAGGGCAACGTTGGCCCTTCCACAGCTGTGGTGTTCCAGAGAGTGCAACGCTTGTCTCTCCAAAGCTGTGGTGTCAAAGAAAGGGCAGCACTGGGCCTGCAGGTGTTCTGGTGTCACAGAGAGGGCAACGCTGGGTTTCTCAGGTCTGTGGTGTCACAGAGAGGGCAACACTGGGCCTGCCCCAGCTGTGGTATCACAGAGAGGGGAACACTGGGGCTTTCCAGATCCTGCCCCGCCCCCAAGAGCTCTGCCAGTGCAGAAAGAAAGACATCGCCCAGATCTGGTGTTTTCCCTGGGCGCCTGAAGACTGGTGTTTGCACATGTGTTAATTTGCTGGCACCGAAAGAAAAAATCCAGCCCAATGTATCCTCATTTGTTGTAGGCCTGGGTCCTGTGTGTGTGCAGGAGAAACTACGGAAGGAGGCAGCAGCTCTGCTGGCGGCGAAGTTCTCTTTTTTTTGGTGTTTTTTTTGTTTTCTTCGTTAACTTTCTCTGTCAGCTCTGAGCAGAGCTCTGTAACTGTATCTGACACTTGTCTGTGGCACCGGTGGCTAAGGGGACCTACCCCAAACTGTCTGCAGAGAAATCCACATCAGCCCAAGCTGAGGGTGCTCAGTGGCCGGTCAGTTGCGTTGACTGGCAGCGGCTCTGGATGCTTCCCTTGGAGCGTCTCCAGGGCCAGAACGCTGGGGCTGCCAGCGCTGTGGTGTCACAGAGAGGGGAACCCTGGGGCTGCCCCAGTGCTGTCCCGGCCCCAAGAGCTCTGCCAGCGCCTGGAGGGGACACAAAGGCTGAGCCAAAGGGTGACAATTGCAGAAGGGGCTGAGCTGAGAGGGAGCCAGAGGGATCATGGAGTGCAGCCCCTGGCCCTGCACAGACAGCCCAACAAAGGCAGCCTGTGCATCCCTGGCAGCGGTGTCCAAAGGCTCCTGGAGCTGCAGCAGCCTCAGGGCCGTGCCCATTCCCTGGGGAGCCTGCTCAGTGCCTGTGCAGTCTGTAGGGGAAGAAGCTTTTGCTGATCTCTAGCCCGGAGCCGGCCTGGCCCAGCCCCAGGCCTTGCCTCGGCTGCTGTCCCTGCTCCACCAGGGCAGAGGTGGGAGCTGCCCCCACGCTGCCCCTCGGGAGGAGCCGCAGCCCCCGGGGAGCT
>VZTG01007194.1:121094-350491 GCA_013397845.1 Melanocharis versteri | reverse complement strand
GCCCCAGCGCCGTCGCCGCGACACAGGTTTCTACTTTTCCCTCCCCTCAATGGTGCCAAACAACACATGAAGCATATACCTCAATTAGAACTACATCCAAGAATCAAAAAAGCCACAACTTTTCAATTCACATGAGTATCTGTTCATATCTAAAGAGATCACAAAAATTCTCAGCAGCACTTTAAAAAAAATAACCGCCTTATTTTTATAAAGAAATATGATTTTTTTTTTTCCTAATTAGGATGGCCTTGCTAAGTAGATACAAAAAATAATTATTTAGAGGATGGGTTTACTCTGGAGAAGCGGTAAATGTTCTTTCAAAAACTGTTCTACATGCAGAGAGTTTAAATTTCATGCCATGTGATGTTCTAATAAAGCATATCTGCAAGATACAGAAATGCTCTTCCATTGCTGAGCCAATGGGGAGCCAAGAAAAACTCTTTGAACCCTCAGTTAAAATTTTAGAGGACAGAAAAAACAAGGTGTGCAGGTGTGCATATCACATAGTTATTAACATAGCACTATGTTACTGCAGTTTTATAAGGGTATTAGTTTATTAAATATTTAATTTATATATTTTTCTTTTCGCTTCAGTATTAATTACCACTGCAACTTGAGCAGTGTTGAGCACGGCTCAACAATCTTCTTATGAGTTAAGAAGTTAAAAGCATTTGGTACGTGGCAACCTAATGGACAGAAAACTAAAATGAACCTGGTCTTAGTTCACCAAATTTAGGGGGTTTATGATAATTACATGAAGTGAAATCGTTCTCCAATGCAAACAGGACAAACTCTACCATCATTACAGGCATCACAATCATCCACGGCAAGATTAAATTTCAAGCACTCTCTCACAGAAATCTAAGATGATCCTCTGCAAAATACAGCGATGTGGATGAACGCATTTCAAATCCGACGTGACAGAACTTAGAGACAACTTACAAATAATGAAAATCTCTTGGATTTGAGAGACCATATTTTCTCAGGCATTCCAAGAAAGATAATTTATATCTTGTGATGGTTCAGCAAAAAGAAATAAAAAGCCCAGGCAAAAGGTACAGGACCTGATCCTTCTTCTAGACCAGGTGACCAAGGTTTATTGACTTGACTATGCATTAAAATACAAAATTATGAAATATTAAAATCCTTACGTTACTGGTATTTTGTGTGCTTGTGTTACAGCTCACTTTATATGTTCAGCACAATAAAACCTCAGTTTAGGTTGGCATGTGAGCACACTGACAATTTTTAATGTTAAAAAAGATGAAACTGTTAAAGAAGATTTTGCACAAGACAGAAGTATTCTTGTCCAGCCTTCAGGGCTGCTCCACAGTGTGCTTGGCACAGCAGGTTGGAATTACACTAACTGAGATTCAACACTGGGAATCTCAGGAACCTGCAATTTCAGCAACTTCTCATTCATCTACTGATCCCCCAAAACGTTTGGGATTTACTTTAAACTAAGAAATGTTATTACCAGCATTCAAATAAACAATACTCCACTGTGCAGCCAGCAATAGTTATGGAAATACGAACGATGCAAAAGTGACACAACACAAATTATCTGGAAGCAATTAGTATTTGCTAATTTTAAACACAAGTGAGTGCTCTAATGCCAAAAGAAAAAGTACAGGAAACACCAGAGGAGCCTGTCCTTTAAAAGATATTTGCATAAGAAAGAGCAGTGGGAAAAACTTTACACTCCATCTCTCTCCCACCTTAAGTATCTTATTCCGCCAAGTATATCAGCAAAGCTGCCACGAGCAGATGCTAACACTGTAATTAATTCTCAGGACCCTTTTGTTTTACTACAGGGAACGAACGTGAAATAGTTGGGTGAACTAAATTGAGCATCAAGTACATTCGGTTGCTGATGGCAAATTGATTTTTTCACAGCAGGCTATCAGTACAATTTCAGACAAGCATTTCATTAAGACACAGTGTACGTAACTCCCTATAACTTTGAACTACCTTCAGAACAGCATTAGGATCAAAGAACAATGAAGTCTTTGAGACTATTCTTAAAATAAAAAATGGGCGCTTGACACCATGTTCTCCAGACAGAGGAAAACAAAAACCAAACTCCAAAAGCTTGCTTGTGCAGCATTTAAGTTTGCTAACAACATAACCAGCATGAACCCTTGCATGGCAATTTCTATATGAATCTCCCAGCTTCTTTCTTAAAAACACCTGATGTCAGTTCTAGATGAAAACCCACACCATTTTTTTCCAAGTTTCCCTGTTTTTTCCAAGTGACATGTCACAGCAGTGCTCCTCTGACAGTTAGGCAGCGAGGACAGCTGACTTAGCAGCACAACACAACGTGGAGAAATATTCTCCCTAGTGTCTGGCAGGCAGGTAGGTCATTCCTCTGCACCCTTCCTGAAGCTCATCGTGAGGATGGAAGCAGTAATCGAGCAATACCGAAAAAAAGAGGACTCTGAAAAATGCTATTCACACAATCTAAACCCCAACACGAATTCTTTCCAACTCATCCCACCAGAAGGTCTTCCACAAGCTATAGCACCACCTGATCCAAAGCAGGAGCCTGGAAGGAATCTGGGCAGGATAAATGAGAAGTGGGATCAAAACAAAAAAACGCAGAGAACAGCGCTGCCACAAACTGATCTTGAATTTTTTACATCTGCTTAGACGGTCAAATATGTTAGTTATTCAGTTTGGTTCTCATTTGGGTTCAACAATGACTAAAGTTCCAAATTAACAAAATTTCAAACTAACAAGCAGTTCATACTGAATTCCTGTTCAAGGAAAGAAAATAAGAATGTTCAAGTCAGTATTTCTTCCCAGTTCAGTTCAATTAGCTGCACGTATACAAAAACAGTGGGCAAAATGCTGCCTTGTTTGGTGGTTTTGCTTTAACCTTTCAGACAGAGTTAATAGGCCTCTACTTAATGAGAATTTTTAGTTGAAAGCTCAGCCTTTAAATGCATTCCAGCTTGCTGCCAGAAATGATGCTGAACTCTGTATAGCAACAGAAGCTACCAAATTATCTTCCTCTTCTATTCACTTCCTGTCCTACCCATCCCACAGAGTTTTATCTCACACGTGCCAAAACTTCCTGTTCCCTCCTCCATTCCCACTGTGCCTTTCCATCACCTCATCTGGCACTCAGCTGCATCTTTATGGGCTGCACACAGTCATTTCTGGGATGCTTTTCTTCCCCCATCTCCTCCCTTAGCTCTATCTCTGATCCAGTATTTCCCAGTGCTTCATTCCTATTTGTTCTCTTTCATCTTCTTGGTATTCTCTCTAAAATCACCCAGATTTCAAACCCAGTAGTTGCCATCAGAGATATTGGTCATCTTTTTTGTGCCAGTCTAAACCTGAACCTGCAAAGATTTAGGAGAGCCCACAGTCCCACACCAAGATGAGTGACAGGTAGTAGGTACATTTAAAATGATCAGCTGTAAAATAAATATTCAAAACAGTCCTGTAAGTGAAACGTAAGTATTTCATTTAAGAGGCCCAAATTAGGACCTGCTGGCAGATTACAGTTGATTTTTTATAATTGCAGGGGGTGGGGAGGTTAATTTTTCAGAGTTGGCATAAAAAAAATCTAAAATTTTCAACAAAGAGTTTTAGATGTCTTGCTTTGTTCGTTTTAACTCAAACTAATTATTCTGTGTACTTGACTGTTTTCTAAAAATGCAAATTTGATGCAAAAAATATGTCAATATGGAGAAATTCATTACTTTTTCTATATGAAGCAGTTCAGGCAAATACATAACCATATATGAAAACTCAAAAAATGCAACTAATAAATCACAACCAGAGTTTCCCCAGTTCTGTTACAGTTGCTTAAGATGATGAAACAGAACACTTACTTTAATTGGTTGTTCCTGGTTCTTTCTACACAGTGCTGTTTTCCCTGTGAGATTTCAAATGATAAGTAACTGGAAATTAGGAAGAGAATTAGTCCATTATCCTGCAGCAATGACACAATGATTAATTGTATTAGCTTACTGCCCCTTCTGCTTTCAAACCCTACAGTCAGAAAATTAGTTTTGTTCAATACTCCAGAAGGGATATGAAAATTAAATTTACACAATTTAACGAAGTCCTGCAGGAAAGCCATACCCATCTAAGATAGTAGATGGATGGATCCTCTAATTTACAATAATATGCAGATGGCACACCTACCCCTCACAGAGCAATGTGCAGATAAGGAAACTTCCCAAATGGCTCAGAAAAAGAGACTGTGAAGGGACATAGGTGGAAATAGATCAGGCAAGTCTGAGCTCATGCATCCTCCTGGAAAGCACTCAAAAACTTTTCACTGTAATTCCACCAATAGTTAATAATTATAATTTCTTTTATCTGGTTCCTTTGAAACCATGTCATATTTTAAACATCCTGAGCATTTTCTATGCCCTAGTGAATATGAAATAAATGAAAGGCTATTAAGGTCTAGGGAAGCAGATGGTGAATTAAAATCACCGCCACACCAACCCAAATCCCCACAACTCCCATCTTTCTGGGAAAAAATGCATTTCAGGAAGAGCATATTACTTTTGAGGAACAATGTTTCTGCCACATTTTCAATGCTGGAAAACACTCAGATGAAATCCTACCTTCTCACTGCATGTCTTTAGCATGGCTCAATCCTACATAATTCAAAATCTTTGCTTTTAATTAACTGACTCGTGTTTTTTTTCTAGAATTACAAATAATATCAGAGATCTGGAACATTAAGCACATATCTTAACCCCAGAACAGCTATGGCAACAGAGCCAGACTCAGCAGCTAACTTTTGTGCCTTAGCCCTGAAATGGACACTGTTCACTGGTGTCAGAATATCAAAATAAACTGACTGCAAAGCATTATTTCCATCTTTAAATGAGCAATACAAAACAAAACAAAGCTTCTATGTGAAGAATGCAAGGGCTTTATAGGATCACGGTCTGCACAATTATGATGGAAGGAATCTGAATTACGAAGGAATCTGAATGTTTGTACTGCAATACAATCAGGACATAGCCTCATTATTGGGAAAGAGGGGGAAACAGCAGTAAAGTTAAAGGACTTATTTATGTCTTAATTTAGAAAGATGACATTTCATATTGCCAACATGCTGTATTTCAGTCAAGTAACTCTTAGATGACCTTTTCTGCAGTATCTGGATAAACTGGATTATTATGGGCAAACAGAGAAAGTTAGCAAGGCAGATCACCCAATAATAATTTTATCAAAATTAAACCCTGTACTTTATTGCAAATTCAGTTCATAATGAAAACAGACAGACTGTTAAATATGAGAGAACACCAAAATCTTCATCTGGTAAGCCAGACAAATCTAGATACTTACAATTTATTAATTTTAAGATAAGTTAACTCTCTACTTTTTAACTCATTTAAAACAAATGCCATTACACATAAATCACCTTTGACAGGTAAATAAACTCAGAACCATCCAGGAAATCCACCCATGGTGCACAAGGACTGGAGGCACAAGGCCTTCCCTGTACACAGGACACATCCTGCAGGTGAATCCACGCCTGGTGCTGTGTATTTGTACATTCTTGTTATTCATAAAATTCTGTGGGAGGAGTGGAACAGTAGGACCTACTGCATGGGCTGCGGGTAACAGAGACCTTAATCCATGGCATTGGAATTATTAAGACCCAGATAAGTTAATTTTAGGAAAAAACCCAACAAAACAATACTCTTTAATAGAGGTGTTTCTAATAAATATAAGTATTATTCATTCAAATGATAACATCCATTAGGAACATTGCATATAAGGTACTTCAACTAATCACATTTGTTTCCCCAAAGTAAATCACCACTGCAGAGGCAGCAAACATCACATCAATGCTCCTGTCTGCAGTCAGCTCCCAGCTCAAGGGACAGCACCTCTGAGGACCAGCACATAAAAAGACCAGCACACCTTCATGCAGTAGCTACCCATTTTCTTTTCTAAATCTTCCAATATTCTTTCCATGCCAAAAATAATGTCATTTTTCTTCCATAGGTACCCAATGCCTGAAGTGCCTGATTGAAATATATTTGATTTTCCAGTAAAAAAAAAAAACAAAAAAGGAAAGAAAAAAATTAAAAGGTTCTATTTTTTAAATGTGCTCTTATTCTGCTCATTATACATTATGAAACAGGAATCTGAAGGTGCTGCAATATCCCTCAGTTACCTCAGGGCACTCAGTTCCAGCTCATGCTGACTGGAAGTGGCTCACCCCAGTGGCCTCTCCCACTGTGTTTTTAAGAGCTTGGCATCTCCTACCAAACCCACTACTGACTCCCCAGGTTTGCTTCAGAAAGAATTAGTCCTAAAGAAAAGAGATTTTAAAAGTCATGCTTAAAGACACTCTCCCCAACTCTGGGTATCACCATATCACACAGGCCTTTGAAACAGTGTAATTCAAACAGATAGGCCACCCTGCCAAAGTTTACTGTTAGATCTCAGATATTCACCAATTTAGGAACTGAGCTTTTAAGGACTCAGGTAACACATGTATCCATTTCTTGTATGCCAGTGTAGTTGACACTATTTTTTTCCTGAAGAAAGATTATGAAATTCCTAGACGTAAAGACATGGGGATGTATTTGTCAGCCCTAGAATAATCTGAAAACAGGCGGCTCCTGTGGTAATTTAGGGAGAAAATGGGGTTTTCCCTGTTTTGCCTACACAGCATTCCCACTAAAATCTGACCACTTGTGCTCTCATTTCTTTAGGGGTATTGAATTTTTCCTTGCATGGAGTGAGCTCCAGGGAGGAGTCCCCATTTACAATTTTACTGTGATTCAGGCACAGCACCTCTAAATCTGTTCCTGGGTTGTGACCACAAGTACCAATGCTAAGAGAGTTTTGCAAAGGCTTATTTAATAAAAAGGAATGCCTTTCAGGCAAAAAGGCAACTTAAAAAAAAAAAAGAAAAAATGAATGGGTTATAAGTATACTTCAATTCCTCAACATTTGCTATCCCTGAGAGTTTGGGAAGAGCCCTACTACTTAAGCCATCTCTCTCTTGTCCTTCCAGGCATCCTTTCTAAATTACTTTAGTTTCAGTCTGAGAAAAAAAATACATCTCAGCAAGTGTAGCCTGAGGTGACAGTGAGTGACTCAGGTACCCCTGAGAAAAGGCCACTTCCAGTAGAAGGGGTCACACATAACATGCCAGGTACATCAATAAAAATTGCTTGTTTGACCACTGTGGCTTGTGAATCAAGAGCAACACGGGCTCCTCTAAGACCCCCACATTGCAGATTCATGTTCCAATCCACACCTACCAAACAAGTGCATTATTCCTGATGTTGTCCTACCCCAGGAAAGCAGGCCAAGAGCCAGCTCACAGCCACCTGACAGTCACCCAGGGCAAGAGTGGAAGGACTTCCTGCAGGGTGGGTGATGACAAGGACGTGTAATCCAGCCTAAGCAGGGCTGTTCCCAGGGGAATTTGCCCCGCTGTCCCGGGATAGCTGTCTGCTGGCCAGCTGTCTCTGGGGCTCAACTGACACGTACAATTTGCAGGCTCCTTTTACAACCTCTATTCAGATCTGAGAGGTTTCGATATAACCTTTTCCAGCCCTCCTGGTGGTTACTCCCAGCCTGACTGCGCTGTAATTTACCTTCGTTTTGTCTGGGTTGAGCTGACCTGGCTCGTACAGGTCCGTTCTTTGTTTATTCCAGTGGTAGCCTGCGCAGAGGAGACACACTGAATTGTCTCTGTGTCCTTCCACTGAAAGGTTCAAGTCAAAGTTGTCAGTGTACCTTGCCAGAAACTTAAGACCAACAGAAGTAAACAGCCCTGTCAAATAAAGGGCATCAGTTAATAGGAGAATAAGAATTCAGTATTACGACAATACGACAACAATAGTGAGGCTAAAAGACAAAACACATCAAAGCCTCACACAGAAAATGATACTTTCTCATTCTCTTCATTTTCTAGTTCAAAACGTTAAGCACAAGTAAAAGCTACATATGAAGAAAGGAACCACTGTGAAAGCTGCTGTGCTCCTCTCAGTCAGTACAAGACAATCTTGACCTTCATGCCACAATATTAAGCCAAAGTTCTTGAAAGGAGGCATTGTTTCAAAAGCCAGGCATTTTCTCAAGGGTGAGAAATGCCTGTTAAAGACTAGGCTGAAACCCCTGAGGTCACATTACATTTGACATGAGACATCTAAACTTCTTTATCTGAAAGGGGAATTTAGAAAGCTCTGACTGCTCTGTGCTACTTAGCTGTGCTTTGGACAGAATCCAGCATAAGTGTTTACCAACAGAAAGTCCATGGGAAAGCTTTAGATAGGGCTTTAGATATCCTTGCTATTTATCTAAATATTTATCCTGTGATGTGTGAGTATACCTGCTTCTCTCCTTTGGGCCTAAAGAGAGTTATTTCTGTTTTGGATGGGTCTGGCACGAAATACACAGCAGATAAACTGCCACCAGCCACCCTGCCCCAGCAACACCAGGGGAAACAGGTTCCCTGAGATGGAAAATGACATCTTTCATCATACAGTAGTGTGATTCTAGTAAGAGCCTAAATATGGATGCATAGAAACTTTTACCTCGATAGACACAATATGCAGAATAGGCTTATTAAGTGCCAGTTCCTTTAATTGCCCTCACAGCGATAATCAGCATTAAGAGCTGCAGCGTCACTGGCAGCAGGTGAAATTCGCGGAGCATTGTTTGGGCAGAGACACACAGCAATAAACGGTGGACGAAAGACCAGACATGACCCAGCAGCGTGAGCTCTCAGCCCAGAAACCCAACCCTATCCTAGGCTGCATCCAGAGCAGCGTGGGCAGCCGGTGAGGGAGGGGATCCTGCCCCTCTGCTCTGCTGAGACCCCACCTGCACTGCTGCACCCAGCTCTGGGGTCCCAGCACAGCAAGCACATGGAGCTGCTGGAGCGAGTCCAGAGGAGACCACTAAGTTTATCTGAGGGCTGGAGCAGCTCTCCTGCCAGGAAAGGCTGGGAGAATTGGGTTTGTTCAGCCTGGAGAAGAGGAGGCTCCAGGGTGATCTAACTGCGGCCTACCCGTACCTGAAGGGGGCTGCAGGAGAGACAGAGAAGAACTGCTTACAGGGGCACGTAGTGGCAGGACAACGGGAGAATGATTTTAAACTGAGAGTAGGTTTAGACTGGAAATCAGGAAGGAATTCTTACCTGTGAGGGTGGTGAGCCACTTGAACAGGCTGCCCAGAGAAGCTGTGGATGCCCCATCCTGTCAAGTGTTCAAGGCCAGGTTGGATGGGGCCCTGAGCAGCCTGCTCTGGTGGAAGGTGTCCCTACACCTGGTAGGGGGATGGAAACGAGGTGATGTCTAAGGTCCGTCCCGAACCAAATCGTTCCATCATTCTACGAAACCTTTAACGATATTTTTTTAGGCAACCTGACTCCTCAAATCCCGGGAAGCGCTGCGCTCGTATTCGTTTCTCAGTGCAAGTTCACTGGCGTAGCGAAGGACAAGCGGCAGCAGCACAGGAAAATACCCAGGTGTCGCCTGCCCCTTCGCCAGCGATCCCACGGTCCCTTCAGCAATCGGCATCCTGGAGCTCCATCTACCGGCTCCGTGGGACCGGCCGTGCAGGAGGTGGCAGCCGGGATGAGGGGACCCCGCCCGGGACGAGGGGACCCTCCCCGGGAAGCTGCTGCTTCTGCCGCTGGGTCACATCATTCCCGACGGAGCGACAGCACCGCCTGCTCCCCGTGCTCATCCCGCTCCCAGCTGCGGTGTCCGGGGGTCCTTCGGCCGTGGAAGGTCTCGAGTTCCTCCAAATGAGCTCGAAAGTCATCGAGACCCCACAGCGACTTCCAAGTGCTATGGTACACCAGGACATTTCAAAAGGTACGAGGAGCTTACCTTTAGGCAAGTTGGCTGCACCCAGGTCGGCAAATTCTTGTAGGTGGCCGTATTTTAAAGTCTGCAGTGTCAAATATTCTAACCCCAACGTCTCCAAAACAGTTATCAATAAGTGGTAAAAACTCCACAAGCGGACAGGTGCTCTTAGTCCATTTTTTTCCCTTCCCGATAGTGTCTCAAATCAGTTCTTTTCTCTTTTTTTGCTATACAAACATCAGTTTTAGAGTCAGTTCTTCAGCCCTGCCGCAGTGGAAATTGGCCTCTCACACCCCTCTTCCACTGAAGTGTTCACCAGTTTACCCCAGGTGAGGAGAATCTGGTCAAATAATCACAGAACGGCCAGGCCATAAGGGCAAGGCTCATTTGTGCATCTTCTCAATGAGAATTCAGTTTACAGCTATTAACAAAGCAGTTTTTATATCCAAAAGTTTTGCTGAAACCACTTGTATTTTTAAGAAATAGTACGTGGGAGTTTTTATTGTTAATATCTCTTTATATGGCCACAACTTTATTAGAAATGTGCCTGTTCTGTCTTTTCCATAATTGGTGCATAAGGGTTAGGGAGACTTTTGAAAAACTGTTGGTCTGACACTCTCCATCTACAAATTAATCTCCTTTGACAAACACTGTCAGCTTGGTTTTCTCATACGTTTGAATTTAAGCACCATTTTTTCTAGAAAGAAAATAAAGGGGGAAATTAACTTCCCTCTTTCCCCATAACACCAGATTGAGAGAGAGCTATCAAGAGATATATAAGTGCTAACTGTTTTCTACTGGGTACTTAAGGGAAACAGATGGGTGTAATTATGGTTTTATGGAGGTCTTACCTAAAATGCTTACACTCAGCTGCCACATAACAGTTTGATTCCCGGTTATAAATACATATATTAATCTTTCTAAAGGTCTGCACAGACTTTAAGCTAAGAGGGAACGTACAGCCTCGTAGCTACCTCCCAGGGAAGGAAACCATATTAAAACCAGAAGGTGCAATGATACTGGAACCCGCAGGACTTAGAGGAGGCAGGTTCTTGCTTAAAACGACTCAGATCGTGCTGAAAGCAGCAGAGGGAGCCAGCTGCCTTGCTTTGGAGGTACCAGCTCCGCTGATGTCCTTCAGCCAGCCCAACACCGACCGTCCACCTGCTTTATCCCGGGGCAGTGAATCTCCTGTTCCCAGAGGTTCTGTTTCCTGCGTTATACAGGAAATATTAGGAAAAGCTGAGCTTTGCTGCATCGTTGAAGTTTAGCGACCCTTTCAGGCTGTACCACCACCCTTCGCAGTGAGTAGCGCCTAAACGCTTCCCAGGAATCTGAGAAAATACCCGTTCAATTGTAAAATATAACTGAGCAAGAAATAAAAAAACATCTCTTCATCTCCCATCCCCTTCGATCAGTGTAAGCATTTTACCTTTTCATACGAGCTGCAGAAACATCTTTGCTCAGATCAGTGAGGAAAGTTATACACAAAACTTAACATCTCTGACAAAACCAGCAACAAGACTGCAGTGCCACCCCCCAACTCCCAGTACCGCCCCTGGTGTTTACTCACCTTCGATTCCATTAAGAGAATTCTCACTTTCTTCCCATATGGCAAGATAGCATAAAAACAAACCAGAACACAGCTAATACTGTCACATGCACTTTAAAATCTGAATCTCAGTTTTAGCAGGTAAAGTAACAACACAAAATTCCACATAATTTTTGGACCTCTAGCTCCAGAGACTTTTTTTTTTCTCCCCACTGGAACTACAAGAAAACATCCACAAGGGCTAAAAGAGACAAGTGCTCCTACTCTCTTCTCAGAGAGCCTCTTCCTTTTTATTTCTCACACTTCATAATGTTAAGGCTCAATTTATGTCTGAGTGACCCCAGTTAAATCAATCGGTCTTCAATGCATTTGCACAGGTACTCAGGAGGAAACAATTTGATTAGCTAATCATTTAATTACAAACTGCTGAATTAATAATGCAGGAGAACTTGACTGAAAATGAGAAGGGCATTATAGTACTGACATCTTGGAAGAGGTGAGGCAACCAATGTAAATTTATTTGTAAAGTGTGCATTATTTGGAAGCAGTAAAAGCCAATTAACACAGAATCAGGCTAATTCTTCAGGTGTCTTCTCACAAGTGGAGTAAAAGGTTGAGCTCTGTGGCTACAAATATACTCATATATTTACAGTATGCCCTAATTAGGACCAGTGAAAGGATGGAAATTGCATATTCCCGATCCATTAAATATCCTTTTACAATATGAGTCATCTAGATAGCAGATGAAGGGTTTGCTGGAACAACACTTCTCCCAGCTCAGGGGCTGAATGTCTCCAGGGTGTTCTCACCTCTCCAGCACTGAAGGCTGTCTCTCCCAGCCCCCAGGGATTCCCAGCTCCATGGCACCGGGCTCAGGCTGGCATGATGCAACACAGTACAGGTGGAAAAGCTTCGAGCATGATGCAGGAGCTACAAACAGGCAGCGAGACTGTCGCCTCAAAAGGTCATTGCTGTGAACTCCTTGTCCAGCAGGCTCACACCAATTAAGAGTGCAGAGATTTTTGTGGTATTTAAAAGATCAAAAATGGAGATTAAGACTTCCTGCTTTCTTGAATGGTATGGGATATTACTTCTGGGGAGCCTTTATGTTGTTCATTCTCTGGAGAAAATCCAGGCTGTTCGTAACAGCCCCGAGATAACCTGGGTCAGTCAGAGGTTTTGGCTGTAGGATCTGCATTGCCCAGGCCCCTGCAGCTGCTCCCGAGCTGTAAGGCAGTGGTGAGTTCACAGCAGTGACCTGAGCATTGCCCCATTCCCCCCACTGACCAGAACTGCCCGGTAGGTAACACAAGCTCTGTGTGACTCCTGACACTGCTCCAGGACCGGAGGTGCTAAGCTCGAGCATCATTTGCAGCACACTGCCAGAGCCAAATCCCCTCTTCCATAATGAAAGGTTTTAGTATCCCAAACCTGAGATGTCTCACAATGCTTTCATTTAACAATGCTCCATGATAATCCTGCAACCAGGTCCGAGGGCTGTATTCAATTTCCTTCTCTGCTGCTCACCCATTCTATTAGCTTGTCATGCTGTTTTCCACAGTTATAAACGGGAAATATTTATAAGTACATCACAAACATGGATGAAAGCCAGTTGTTTCTAAACCAATGTTTCTAAAGCCCTCAGAAGCCACAGAGAAAAAGAAGCAGAGGGGTGTCCAGTGTTTGCTTAAAGCACTGAATTCTTTAATGTTATTTTTCATAAGCCAAAGCCCACCTCCATATGTTAATAACATACTGCACTGCAGATGCCTGAGGTATTCACAGTTATGTGTAAGATGCTGGATAGAGTTTGGGTAGGATTTAAGGATTAATTTTGAATTGATTTTCACTTTATCTAAGCCCTATATTTTTCCTTTATTTACACCATAGAATAAAATATCCTATAAGGTTTTGGTTTCATTTCTGTGATATACAGAACACTTGCACAGTCTGCTGGTTCTATAGTGATCATCCCATTCTATTAATACTTTCAGTATTAGAAATTAAGGGTGTTTTCCATTTGCTGTTCTGCCACAGGAAAGAACTGCTTAGCTTGGCCCAGTGGGCTGTAAATTCAGAAGAGTTGCTCTGTGCACCACAGGCTACACAGCATGGTATAGACATGTGCATAAACTATTTCCTTGACTTAAATCTAGGTCTGTTTTAATGCTGTTGCAAGAAACATTAAAAGTGTAGTAAATAGCAAATATGTGATTATTTACAGAACAGACACTAACTTATAAATTACCACACGATCCAGGAATGACTGCATAAAATATCCTGGCACAACACACTTTATCTGTTTTACTATCATTGTCTGAAGATATCCCAATTCTGATGCTTTTTAATGATCTCTAAACAACGACATTTGCTGGGCCCAGTATAAAACCAGATTAAATTCCGTGAGTTTCTGTGAGCACAGTACAACATCTGAAGCCCTGTTAGGGTGCTGTGTTTGTTCATTCAGCCAGGAGAAATCTTCATCCTGGTGCAGGCTGTCAGCACAAGACTTGGCAACCAGCTAATTTTGCAATGTACAAATCTCACCATTTTAAAGGTGCGAGCCAAACATTAGCTCTGATTTGAAAATTTACAGGGAGTCTGTTACAAATTACACTCTAAACAGGAAGAAGTTATCTGAAAATTATCTCTCAAGAACCTCTTTTCAGACACTTGGAAAGAAAAGGGAGCAACTGGACCTGGATATTTGACAACGAATTTCAACATTGCAATTTCTCATCTCCACAGTAATACTCCCACCACAGCAAACACCTTTCCCAACAAAGCCATCCAAATATTGTGTTCTTACGGTTACATATCCTAATACAAACTTCTACAAAAGTCTCCTCAGTCTAAATGCTACCAGTCTATTAAACACACATAACTACACACTAAAATGTACTTCCACAAACATTTACTAACAGAGAGGAACAGACAGTGGGGTAGGATTTCTCAAAAAACTGCTCCTCTTGCTTCCCTGCTCCTGGTCTACAAATACAGCTTCAAAACATGTGCATCCTCCTCAGCCTATGATTACTGCCTATCTCTATTTCTCCCAGATAATCTCATTTGATATCTAAATAAAATCAGAGAAACTCAGCTGGTGTTTAGCTTTTTGTCTATAATACAGCTTATCGCCTGTATTTAACATTTGAAGGAATTGCATCCCCAGAAGTTTTTCTACATTTTCCTATTTATACAATTAAAAAGTTACCTCTGTCTGTAAATTATCTCCAAATTACTTCTGAAGAGCAGGACAGCTGTAACCTTGAGAGAGGGATTCCTTACCCCTCAAGCCAATAGGCCCTCAGGTCAGAAAGTTGTTGCTGATAGTTTTATTTTCCCATAAACCAAACAGAGAGGAACCAATAATAATATAAAAACACTTGCAGTGTCTGCTTGACTTCTTGCCAATAGAAGATTTTAGTTCTATTTTTTTTCTGGTAAATTATTCCAACTTTTTGGCATTTTCAATTTTAGAATATCTCTTCTGATTCCTCCAGATTAATACATTATACAATATGTTTTTCCTCTCACTAATAGGTAGCATGTTCCTTGGCACTTTATGTGTACAGAAATTTAAATTACAAAAATTTTTGCTACTTGTTCATGTCACATTTGTTTCTCAATAACTTAGAGCAACTGAAAAACAAAAAGGCAAAATATCTACTTGGTACTGAAAATATTAGCACAAACAGCAAGCTGTCCCCTGCATTAGCATAGATGATTTCATAACTGCTCTGTTCTGCTATCAGAAGTTATGAGCAACTTAGCTAATGATTGTTAAATGATATTATATGATCCATATATTAATTGAAGCAGATGTACTGAGAGCAAAAATTTCAGATTGATGTGCAAAAAGACATTTCACATGTTTTATTGTTCAGCAATGCACATTACACAGATAAACATGCAGTCATTGGTTAATCTGTATGGTTAGACACCTGTTTGTATTAACTGTGATGCCATTCTCCTGCCACGATACTGGAACAAGCAAGTCTTTGAAATTGTCTGGGGGGGAATGAAAGCCAAGTCTGTAGCTGTCACTTCTTCTTTGACAGACCTATTGTGAAAGTCCAATTAATCTCTTTTCCAACTGTTTAAACACAGAAAGGATTTTCCCTTTCTATGTGTAACCCATTACATGTAGGAAAAAATATATTGTTCTTATAACCTGCACTCTTGTGAATTTGCTGACCAGCAGATTCATGTTTGAAAGTACACGAAGTCATACACAGGACTTCAGTTTTCATCCTGCTTACCAACATGACGTGAGGTTTATGAGGGGTTTTCTCGATAGTTACTAGTCTCAGAGAATTAATCAGACTCTAAGTTAGCCTTAGGAGTTCTCAGGTCATTCAGTCCTGCCAGCACACACCCAAAAGGTGTTTTATTTATGATGATAAACTGGAAAAGTTCTATTTTTAATAAAAGCGTAATACACCCTGGATACATTTTATTTAAGCAGATGTTCTCCAAAACTAATGGTACAGTTAATAAACTTACAGCCTTTAAGAAACAGAAAGAGGCTCTTGTTGACTCTGCCCTTCCAGGAAAAGAGGAAGCTGTCAATAATCTCTCACATTCCTACCACTGCCCCTAGATGAAACCTAAAAAGCACAATTTTTGCATTATTAATGGTTAAAGATAGGTCTTTGGTGGAGGAACCGAGAAAAAGTGATACCTGTAGCACAGATAAGGGTGATTAATTCAGTGACAAACCTGCACCCATTGCCCTGTGCCAAGACTCTCACTGTTTTGAGGAATTTGACAGGAAGAAAACATGTATGAATTCACATTTAGAAAATGTAAAGGCTGTCCCTTTATCTCACAGTCTTCCAGTCAGTTTCTAATATCCAGATTTTCATTACTTCAAAGAAAAGAAAATATGAGCTCACTACCAAGTTAAGGGCAAACAGTAACTCTCACAGATAGTAGAATAGAACATTCATGTCTTCTTATCATTTCATATATAAACCTTTACTTTAAAGTGTTATCTAAAATAACATACATGGTTACCAGACAAAATAGCCCGTATAAACTATGCTGAAAATATCATCTTTATTTACAGGAACCTAATTTAAATGAACTTTAATTGTGTTTGAGGTCTGCAACAACCTCCTCTCTTGGAGTTGGACCCTGGCCTGGATTATTCTGCTGGGCAGAGCTCTGAGGAGGAAGATGCCCCTCACACACACCTGAAGAAAGCACTGGCCATGCAAAGATGTGGCTCACCTGCTGCTGGAAGGGGTGGGAAGCAGCTTGCAAGCTATCACTCTCTGCTCAGGTGTGATGTCCTGTTACCCATCCCACCCTTCAGACTTTACAGTGACATGCAACCTTTGTTCAAGTGAACTCTAAATCTGCTCTCGGTGGTGTTCTGCCTGTACATTGTGAAATTTAGCAAAAAAGATAAAAAACAACGGCTTAGACATCCTTTCTTTCTGTTTGAGCTTCTACGTA
The DNA here is from genome assembly GCA_013397845.1 of Melanocharis versteri. Classification (NCBI taxonomy): domain Eukaryota; kingdom Metazoa; phylum Chordata; class Aves; order Passeriformes; family Melanocharitidae; genus Melanocharis; species Melanocharis versteri. The sequence goes on along the minus strand of VZTG01007194.1, from coordinate 333,655 downwards.
TATATGCATTATCATCATCTTCTAGTACTGCTGGTAATCACAGCTACAGGTAATAAGCAAAGAGAAAATCAGAAATAAATAACGTTATTTTATAGGCACTTATATAACCATGTAATTCACTGCATAGTTCATTTACTGAATTCCAATATCTGCTTTATGGAAAAACAACTGCCTTGGGTTGTATAAAAACGCTGCCTTCGAGAGCTACAAAATCCCACACTGCTTTACCAAGCATGGATCAGATTCCAGAAGAATGATGCCTTGCAAATAGAGGACCCAGTATGCAGCAAGACCCAGCTCTCCCAGAGCCCTTGTATTAGCACTATTAGCACTTGTTCTTTCCTGATTTAATGAAAATGCTGTGCTTCAAATGAAACAGCTAATCAGATAACCACATTATACTGTATCTCACAGGCTTTGGAGCAGCCAAGCCCCCAGAAAAATCACTGAATAAGACAACAGGATTATAGCCTTAATGTTGTATTTGTCACAAAGCACAGCCAACACCCACACTGAGGTTGCACGATTATTACATGGTTACCTGTGCTCTATAAAATAGAGATGTCACATTGAACAGATTATGAAATGGTACTGCAGTATGAGATATGGTTAGTATGTTATTTTTATTATTATTTATCATTACCTATGACCAAAACATTAGTACTTCAGTGTAAACACTGCAAAACATATAGGTGATTTAACAGATGGAATATTGACAGATTTAAACATTTTGGATCTGTTGTCTATCCACAAGATCTAGAAATAAGGCATATGGTCAGCAGAAAAGGAGAGTTTAAATAAACAGCCCGAGCGCTTTGCTTTCCTCCCACACACCTTAACTCTGCCAGTCATGCTGCTGGATTCCTCAAATCTCTTATCTTGAGGAGGTCATACCTGAGGAAGGCTGTTAGCTGGCTGAAACATCATTCTTTTAATTTTTTCGCTTTCCTGTGTACAAAGGAAACAAACAATGAATAGCTAAAGGGTTTAGTCTTTTTACAAACCTTGACAGAGTTTTCTGCTAGGACAATAACTGTGCAGCCCGTGAGGCTTCATTTGCTCCTGCTTGCACATTTATACACATCTGACACTTTATTCCACCCAAGGGACCTTGACATAAAATTGTAGAACTGATCACACATCCGTGATAGAAGCTTGACAGTTTTCCCAGACAGCCCTGCCGAAACTTCCCATCAGTAGCTGTAAGCAGAGTTAGCAGGATGGCCACTTAGCAACGAAATGCTTTTGCTTTTGCAATCTTACAGCGTGGCGCCGTTTCCTTTTGGGCTGCACGCACTCCTGCCCGTATGACGGCCACGGGAAATCCTGGGATGGCACTTGGCTGTTCTGGCTCTCCACGTCTTCAGAGTCAGAGTCATCCTGTTGCATTGAAGGGAAATGCCTGTCTGGATAAATCTCTTTCAGTTTGTCCTCAAAGAACTCATCCAGGCACCGTCCAGCCTCAGCAACCTCGGAATCTGGCTGTGAGGGAATGAATAACCATTCAGTGCTACCACACGCAGAAATCACCAAGGATCAAACCCAAATAACTGCCCCACCCCAACATCTCACCTTGGCTCTGTCTGCTACATCTCCATCACACTCTGCACACTTTCTACAGCTCATTAGTCCCTCTGCATTTCCAGTGTAAGCAAAAACCAGATGCTGCTATTAAGGAGCACATTTGTGCACCTCTAAGAAGAGATGTGCAGTGAACTAGAAAGAACAGCAGTCATCACTGCTTAGGAATTCCTATGCATTTTATTTTCCCTACGTATTTTGCTGGCTATGAATGGCCTTTCCCAGCAAACTCAACATTATTCCACAGAGTTGTCTGTGAAGATGGCCCTCTTTAATTTTAGATCCACATGTATCTCAAATTCTCAGATACATATATAACTTCATATAAACTTCATTCCTGCCATTAAAAAAACCCAACTTAATTTCCAAAGAATAAAACTGATTAATACTTCTGTTTATCCCAATTCTATATCTGATTTTCATGGAACCAGTAGTTGCACCAGAGTGACAGCCATTGAAGGAGCCACCCCCTGCTGTGTATCCCCCGACCCGTGCATATTAGAAACATACATAATTGAACTTTGCACAGTTCCAAAACATGAGACGCACGTCAGTCACAAGTTCCTCGGGTGCAGAATAGTGGAACTTGTCCTTTTTTTGCAGCTTCTTTCGTATGGTGGACAAATCCATCGGCCTTTTGATGATCTGATAATAATGCCGAGCCTGCAATAAGAGTGAAAGGCAGGTATACTACGTTTTAAATTAAAACATCTCCTCTCCAGTGACTTCTATGCAAGTTTGGACAGAAGTCATTGCAGAGGAGTCCCTGCATCACGGCAGAGAGCTCTAATCTTTTAGTGCCTACACTTGCACATCATCTTCCTGGATGCTTTTTGGTTTGAGTAAAACATTTTTGTTTGCAAGACTGATCCCGAAAACAGCACAATCCAGTGACTACTCTGCTGCTTGCACTTCATAAAGTTTATCCCCAGATAACCAGAACCCCAATTTAACCATGATCAATAATATATGTAACTTGGATAATTAGCTGATATTTTCCCCAAGCAATTACAAAAAGAATGTGCTGCGATACTTTCAGCTGCTAATGTGGGAAGTAGTCTGTCAAGAGTGACTCAAAGTAGGATACTGTGCACTCTTTTAAAAGTTCAACAGAAGTCTTTTTCAATGGACGTAACCACCAGAATATCCCACTCCTTAAATCTTTCTGGGTCTAAGCCTGCTTGTTAGGTAATTTGTTCCATAAGTTCATTGAAATCGTTATTAGGTGGAATGGGTTTTATATCATTATTTGAACTACTCCTTCACATAAAACCTTTATTTTTTCCCCCTTCAACCTGTAGCACATTGTGCTTTATGGTTACAGCAATGTGAGTCTCCATCTCCCTTAAAGCAGACAGTTAATACTGCAAATGTGGAGTACATGGATGAAGAAGAAATCTCTACATCTTCCCCTGCACACAGTCACGTTCACCCCTCTTTCTGCACATCACAAGAAAACAGGGCATTCAGGGTTGCTTCTAGAGCAGACCTTTCTCATGACAGTGCCACATTCTCCACATATGTGACAAGTCAAATTTTGATCACTGGAACCCCTCATACACCTTTACCAGCATCTTAAATTGGCACCCAAACATGGCCTGTAAATTGGTCAGCATTTACTTGCTTGGGCCTGACACATTCAAGGCACTTGCAAGAGGCAAATACTCACCCTTGCCTAGGAAGCAATACTGTTCAGAAAAAACCCTCATTAATATCTTTCAAGAAGACAAAGGAGAAACTTGTGAGGTTCTCTGGATTCCCTCTGATCCCTGCACATGCTGTACTTACCAGGGGACTGACGGGTTCATGGAAAGGGAGGCTCATGCTGCTGCAGAACAGGGAAAGCACCAGCTTTTCACACTTCTGTGGAAGCCAAAATCGAAATACATTTTAGTTCAAAACAAGTGAGTTTCATTTTTGCCCTTAGTTAAAAGAGAGTTCTCACGTAGACTGCTCACTTCTGATGCAAAATGGCACACTTCACTCCAGCCTGGGGGACGTTTTGCCTTGTAGCATTGTTATAGCTTTGAAAATAAGCATAGTCAAGAAATGCAAGAAAAGAAAGATTTTCCTGGAAATTCTTGGGAATTAATCACTATCATTATTTACTTTGTGTAGTCCAGGTTTATTTCTTGGCTCTTGACTGAAAGAACGGCAGCAACAATGTGGAAAGAGTTAAATGGGAAATGTTTCCCACTGCTCATATCTATTCATGCAAACAGATGTAAGTTGGTAGTACTGTATGAAAATGTTCCCTTTAATCATCATTAATTTGTAAAACACTTATACTAGTCTTTGGGTCTTTCACTAGTGAAAAAAATGTACTACAAAAAACATTATAAGCCTTATTTTCTCACAACCAATGGAATTTTTAATCAACTCAATTTTCTAAACAGGACTTCACAATTCAAGATGCAAATTCCAACAATTTTTGTCCAGTTGTACCAAATCTAGTAGAAACAGGGCCAGCTCAGCATCTGCACTCAGTTGTGCGGACTCCTGCTCTCTGTCCAGTTGTCACCAATATACACAGGATGTGTATTTTGAATTTGTGCCTTCCAAATGCCAAGTGAACTTTAACAAAAGACACTTATTTAATGGAAGATTTGGTAGAGAAAACCGGTAATAGCTACGTAAATTATAAGCTTTCCTCTAGGCTGAGTTAAGAGCCTAAATATCTTCAAGGGAACTAATGGGACACATGAAGAAGACTGTATGATGATTTCAGTCCAACTGAAAGTCAAAAAGTGTCTTCATCACAAAAATGTCATTGTACTGGCCCAAGTAGATATCTGAGAAGGTGCCAAGTTTTAAAGGGAAAAGATTCAGTCGAAAGTGTCAAAAAGCCAGGCAAAACTGACTCAGGGAAGCTCTGCTCTTGAGTGTGACTTCCCTGTTCAAAGGAGAAAAGAATTCCACATCTGCCTGCTTCATCTTTCTATAACACGACATTCATTTTTAAATTGAACAGCAATGTCTAGAAAGAAGAGAACAACATAACCAAATGGTAACAATGCTTTTCTTGTATTTACTACTGTGTGTGACATTTGAGTAGCAGCCAAGTCAAAACCATCATCTCTCCCACAAAAAAAGCAAAGCCTCATGCTGAGATCAGATGGCTGTTCTAAATAGTCCAATATATAATTATTCCCACCTTCTGGTCACAGTCATCGAGGCCGTATTGTGCATTGTAGCTGTGGCTGTAGCGTGTGTTTTCACAGTCATATTCCACCTCCGGCTTCACTGGGTTACGGCAAAGCGAGCACACCCATTCTCCCCTGCAAAACCAGAAACCAAAAAACTCGTGGGGATTTTTTTCCACAACCTTGTCAAATAACAAACCTCATAAATCACTATTTGGAAAGCCTCATCCTAAACTAGCATTACGATAGCAGGCAATCTGAAGGCCATCGTACTAGATACTCTTCATCGGATTTGAATCCAGTTAGAAGTATAATCATTTCATGTTCTATTCATGGCTCTTTTTCTGTTACAAAGGAAAAGAAAATGACAAAATTGTGTTTGAAATCATCTACCAGCAGTGTATGCAGCTGCACTGATTCAAGTGCTTCTTTGGAAAAAAATACTAAGGAAAAACAGGCAGCAATTGGTTCATAAGACAAACCCAGACCCTTTTGATAATTGAGATATTTATTATCAACAGATATGACAATTGACATTTATCTAAGAAATCAACATTATCAGAAAAGGTGTGATAATACACAGGTCCCCAAACCAAACAGACATAATCCTGCAAGGGCATGTGTGTCCTTGCTAGCAGATGAATTTTCAGAAATCTCTCGAAGAATTTCGTGAAGGCAGTGATGCGACATCTGCAACATCAGGGTCTGAATAACTACAGATGAAGATATATTAAAGAACTATGAATATAGAACATTAGTTAAGGGAATTAGTTTACTTCATTAGAGTTTAACTTTGCCTAGAAAGTTTATTTGAACAGGAAAACTTGGTTTTCACATTGCTTTGAAACTAGAAGGTAATAATAACTCCACTACTAGAGAAAAGAATGAAAAGCCAAGAGCTGCAAAATCCTGGTTTTTGAACAGGAAGGACAAACCAGAATCTCCAAATTCATACCGCACGACATATTTTTCTCAGCTGAGACAATTATTTGGGCTTGGCTCAAATGAAGTAGACTTTGGTTCCACTTAGTAATGATTTATAACAGAATTCAGAATTGTACACCACAGTAATGCACATCATTCAGTCTCACTTTTAGAGTTTGGTATGTGGATGTGCATCTATTTCTGGCTCATTGCATACAATCCATCTGTGACAAGTTGCAGGAGAACATATCTCAGGGAAACCAATGACTTAACTACTCCCACAAAAGCCCTGAAAATCCTACACTTCCCATATAATTTGCTAACAAACGGAATAGAAATTCATTGATTGCCCTTCCCTTGTGCTAGTCTCTGTTCTGCCAAGAAGAGCTGTTGTCTACATTCCAGATGTTACAGGAAAGTTAGGATTTTATTTTTCTCCAGTGAGTCATATGAAAGGTTTTTAAGTCCAGGTCTGCCACCTCCTTTGCTGTATTGGCCATTTAACTGCAGAAAGGGCATGGTGGCTGGAAACAGTTATTTTTCATAATTCATCTAGTTCCTAGCATGTAACACAAAAAAGAATCAAAAAAGGCAAGTGAGAGATGCAGTCCTTGTATAAGGCTGAAACATCAATCCCTGAGGATATCTTCTGCCCCAGGCAGTGAGCAGGAACAGCACAGTAGCGAAATGTCATCCATACTCACACTGGAAAGCTGAGCAGGGCTGGAACATGGCAGGAGAGGTGGAAGACCTTGGGGCAGTGATCACAGCACAACAGTTCTCCTCCGTTGAGACACACAGCACAGAAATCCTCATTTTCAATTGGACTGACTTCCTGATTAACTGGGGATTTTTTCATGCTGGAGATGCCATTGCTGCGCTTCTGATCAACAGACAGAATATCTACAGCAGGAGATTGTGTCTGGCCTGCAGCCTGGGAGATGAGAGATCGTCTGTCCTCGGAGTTCTCCTCTTTGGACTTCTGTCCTTCAGCTGGACTATCTTTATTTATCTTGGAGGAAGAAAAATCTGGGGTCACACAATCATCATTTTCACACATCAGCATAAAAGATCACTGGTAATCTGCAGACAAAGTGCTTCTCTGCAGTGAACTCTACTGGGAGGGCACTGGGGTTCAGCAGGCCCACGCTGTTGGCATCTGCCACCGGCTGGCCATGTCACCTTGGTCAGGTCATTGCCTCCATGCAGCACAGTGTCATAGCACTGTGAGAGAGCTGGGCAGATTCTACACCACGGGTGATAGAAACAGGATATTCTACAACCTCACTTGCAAATTTTACCGTAAACAGCTCAAACGCCCCGCCATCCCCCCCAAAAAAAACCCAAACATAAAAAAAGTGCAGGTCTTTTTCCCACCAGAAATTCCTGTTTCGTTTTGTGGAAAGAAGTTCACACTCAAGACTCCACTGAAGCAATAGAATAGAAATCTTTTAAAAATCTATTACACTGTGATTTCTGGGGTTGCTTCCTATCACTCAAATTCAGGCCAGTTTTAAGATATTTATCCTGTATTTGTAACCAGACAGGTAAGCCACGTTTTTTCTCATGATAGGAAAACACTACAGACAGACTTCTCAGAAATGGAAGATGCAGGGAACTCCACAGCAAGCTAAAAGCTGTATTGTCTTTACATCAACCCATCACAGAAGTACCCGAGGGCGAAGCAAATCAACAGACTCGTTTACTATACAATATTCCAGAAACTGTGCCTACGAACCAGTGGGATAAAGGGGAGAAGGCAGGTAAAACCTCAAGGAAACCCCACTCACCTTTATAGACATACTTGAGGACCGTGTTCCACACTCAATGACCAGAAGGAAATGGCCCTCCTGCTCGTTGACCTGTGGCTGGAGCTTAAACACCGGGAGCTCCCCCACATCTGAGGGAGATATTTTCAGACGTTCCAGTCGCACGTAGGGGATCTTCTGCTCCTTAGGGGCAGCTCTAGACTCAAAAGGACACATGATTACATTCCTCCATATTCCACAAAACTCTCCTCCCTACTCAGTTTCATGCACCATCACTTGTGCTCCTTTTTCTTTGTGACTCTGGTGGCCAAACACTGAAAATCTGTTTTTTCACAAGCCAATTTTTTAAGAAATGTGAATGCAATCACTTTAAATTAATCATACCTGTAAATACATTACTAACATCTGTGCTAAAGCTTTGCCCTGCTCTGTATATTCTTGTCTTAATTACCCCAACTAAAGCCATACTTGATGCTTTTCAGTGTGGCTGACTTCAACAGGAACACCGCACATCATCAACTTTACCCTATTATCACAGCAGCGGCCGAAAACCAAATTTTATAACATTGCTGAGGTAATGTCAATCCTGTTTCCCTTATATCTTTTAGCTTTCATTGAGGCTTAACATTTTCTAATTGTTCAAGTGAGATAAGTTTGCAAATATTTATTCATTCTGGAAAATTACACAGAAATACGTGAATTCACCACTTCTTTTCCATTGTTGTTTTCAAGTTTGAGAGCAATTTACAACTTTCAGAACTATTATCTGTAAAGAATCTAGAATTCTTTTTAAGTTCTCCATCACCATTAAGTGTGATAAATTTTCTAAATACATGCACAAAATTTCACAGTCAGTGCTTTTGTATTAAAAAAAAGACTCTGCTACCTGACATTCTGATTGCTTTTCATATCCATTTCAAAATGTTCCTTTTCACAGTTATTGGAATCTGGAACAGAAGATAAGAAAGCAAATAAAATATTTATAATATCACAGGCAGATTAGAGTAGAAAGTACTTCAATATTCATGTACTTCTGACTGGTGTTTAATATGATATCATAAGTGAATTATGGAATCATTTCATCTATATGTATAGAAAACGTGTATGCTATTTTCTGTTCTGGTGCAGAGCCTTTGTCTTCCTTTTTTACTTTTAACCACAGCTTCTGCTCTAAATATGAGGAGCATATATGAAATATTTTGTGGAAATGGTTTCATTCCCAGGGAATTACATATGTACACTCCCATATCACATTCATCCATATACATGGAAGAACGTGAGTAATCCTCTTTGCTATACAGCCTTTGCTTGAGGAAAACAGACCTACTGAGGTCTGAACCCCCAAGGCTCAGGAAATCTTTATGGTCTCCAGCTCCATGCTAAGAAGCTTCTGGATAATTCCAGTTACTTGAAAACAGGAAGAAAATTGTGCCTCCCATCTGCCACTGCGGGACAAAAGTTACGCTATAATTCCTTTCTTTCCTCCAATGTGTGGAACATAAAAACACACGAATTCAAAACTATCTGCTATATAAGCATGCAGCTGCAGCTTTATGTAACTGTATCAGCATATAGCTGTTGTTTTTGACTGACATTAAACACGAGCAATAACACAGTTCTGGGGAGATGGGATAGGGTAGAGAAAATGTCCCAGTGGATGCCCTCATAAATACAAGTCCACTGAAAAATGTCGTAATCCCACCTCCTTTTGTTAGGAATTAGTTTGACACAGCCAATGCTTACAAGAAACAAACAATATCATGGTTATCTTGAGATAAGAGAGGGCCAGGAAAAGATTATTTTTAAAAGAAAATCTAACTCAGGTCAATGGTACCTCAGCCATGGCTTGAAGGCAATGTGCCTCTAAGGTGCTCTGTTTTTTCCAGCCAGAGGAAACACAATAAATTAAAGACTAAAAAGGAAAGATGCATTTCACATCTGTCACTGAGGTGAAGGAGCAGCTCTCATTGCACACTGACAAAGCAGAGGATGTTCCAGTGGTGCTGGCTTCCTACATCAACCAACATTTCCATCAGCAACTGGGCCCATCAAAAAATAGTGCCTATAAAATTTGTGGAAAACACCAAACTAGAGGGTTTGCACCACGGAGAATGTTTTCAGTTAAAAACAGACCTCAGTGCATCACAGAAAAAAATCTCCTAAATCCTGAATTGAGATAACTGTACTGTACTCATGAAAGGTCAGATGAATGCAATCCCAAAGGAAAACAACTGGCTAGGAAAATGCTCTTGGAAGGAACTAAGGGTTAGAGTGGGCTGTTCACTAAACACGAGTCAGCCACCTAATGCTGCTGCTGCAGAAGAGAGGAATGCCATCCTGCAGGGTGTTACCAGCAGCAAGGAATGTAAAACACAAGGAGCTGATACCCTGATTCTGCATGGCACTCCAGAGGCCTCAGCTGAGCGCTGTGTTTGGCTGTGGGCAGCACTCCTTAATTGCAGAGAACCCAAAATAGCACAGCACGAATGAGGTGGTTTTGAAAAAATCAAACCCCTGACCCATGAGGAGAGACTGAAACCATCAGATTTGTTTAGTCTAGGAAAGAGAAGAGGAGGGGAGGATGTTTATGCAAGTCATAAGGAAGAAAAGTGGCCGTAAGAGGGAAAATGATGACATTTTGTACAATTTTTGCCACATCCCTTGTACCTAGGATAAGAATTATTTTGTTTGAAATTAAGCTGAAATGTTTAGGTTTGCTATTAGAAAAGGATGAGTCACTGGAGACACACACCAGAAGGAATGAGGCTCGGCAGCACAGCAATGCTGAAGCCAGCGAGTCCTACCAGCAGACTTAACATTGGCTTTGCAGCAGAATTCATGTTCTATGGTGCACTGGTGACTGTATCTCCTCAGGTGTCCCCCCACTGCACGCCCTTGAACACTGACAGCAGGACAGGAATTGCTCGCTCCTGATCCTTCCTTGTGAAAAGGGAACAACACTGAATTCAACGCTCAAGGCTTTCAACCCTCTTGCACAACAGGGTCTGCACTTTTTAACCTGCAAATTTGCAGCATCTACTACTGACAGTGAGATTCTGAACACTGGGGCTGCCTCTGTGTATGGTGTCACACAACCCACACCAGGCACTACGGAGCTGCTCTTCCCTGAAACACTTCAGCCTGACTGAGGCACAGCTTTTTAGGGGTGCTCCTGATTCTTACAACTCACACAAATGATTGTGGCATAATTGCCACGGTTTGGCATAGGACATAGAAGAGAAGACAAACACATTTCCTTGGCTCACTGAGCTAGGCCTCCTTTGTACTAATTAGGATTTTCTGAATTAAAATACAGCGCAGAGAGAGAAATATTAATTCATTTTTTGTAGAGAAATGCAGCCAAATATTGGCATAAGTCACGGGATAACAGCTTGATCCTGCAATCCCTTGCTTGCATGAATAGTCCCATTGACTCTCAGAGTTTGCAGGAATGAGGCTTTACAGTGTAGCACAACGATGTTGGCAATTTGCCCATGAAAAGAGTTAAGTAAAGTCTAATTCTCCATTAGGGCTGAAGAAATAGGCCTTGGCTGAAGGGAATGTTCCACAGTAGACAGAGCCAAGCAAAGGCACATACTGTGCAATGTATTAACAAAAATTTGGTGTGCTACTGATGTGAAGGACTTAGCAGAAGGCACATTACATTTCGGAAGTAGCGTGGGTTTTTTTAATTGAATTTGGACTCTTCAAACCAGCTCTTCAATAGTCATAACTGCAGGTCTCCTTAACAGGAGTGCTTCTAAGAGAACTAATACTCCCGGTCCTTCACACAGTCACACTCGTTTCTGGTTCACAGATGACGGATTTTACAAATTCAAAGCATATCATTTCCATGTTTTTCCTCCACAAATGAGATCAAACACACTTTTCCATTGGATTAAGTACTCTGATAATATTTGAAGCTTGCTGGAAAAGCACATTTACATGTAAGGATATTAATAAGCACACTGCTTTGCCATGCTTGCAATGTACAGCGCTAAGAAAGAAAAAGCCCCCAAAACCTAAAGGAAATAATTAAAAGCCTGGTACCTTCTTTGCTTCTAGGTTGTCTCATTCTGGCATTCGCAGGCAGGAAAGAAGTGTTGCTGAGCAGTTCAGAAGGAGAAGTGCAATGCTGAGACTTTTTGATTGAAAGATTAATAGGTTCTTCCATCACTTTTTGCATAGAAAGAGTTAATTCATTAACTACCTCTTGCCCAGCAGTAGCCAAGCTGTTTTCTAGAAGACAATCTACAGCACTGAGGTCTTCATTCTCCAGCTTCAGAGGGTAGGGGAGAAAGAAATGCAGAATTTTATTATCAGTTCCCTTTCTTTTCGTGTTAAGAAAATAATTTGTAATCAGTCTTCAAATAGCAGGTAAGGAAAACTTTACTCATTGAAACAGTAATTTACTTTGACTGATTGACCAACAATAACATGCTGTAAATGAAAGTGGATTCCCTCCCAGCAGAGGAGTTTGAGCGATCCCTACCTTGCATTTGGTGCCTCCCTGGAGGGCATCCCCTGGTGTGAGGCCAGCAGGAGTCCCGGGGCTCGGGTCACTGGGAGCTCTGCCCAGTGCCAGGCTGTAGCTGGGCAGGGGCTCTGGTGCAGCATCACAGTCACAGAGGGCATTTGGGGACGGGCCAAGTGTCACAGCGGCTGCACCTTTCACCTGGGGGTCGGCTGAGCTGGATAACCTTGCTGGAGATAATTCCATTTCTGTGCTGTTTGGAAAGCCCCCAAAGCTTAAGGATGCTGAATACTGGGAAAAGCAAAGAGGAAAAAAAATCCAATATATTAATAAGCTTTTCAGCAGCAAAATGCTACTGTTCTTTTTATAACAGATGAGATGCTCGGTTTCAGCTTGACATAATCAAACAGTTGTGTCACAAGGGCTGTAAGAACCTATTGTAATCCTATGCTATTTCCAAAAGCTTTAGATTTTCCACCATTAAAACTGAAAACTGGGAAAGGAGACAACAGGGTTACCCTTCTGTGGCTTACAAAAAAATGTCTTCCCTAGATCAATTCAAGGGATTCTGATTTTTAACTCCTACAATGATTGGGAAATCTATGTAGAACACTGTACCAAATTAATCCTTGACACAAACCCTATTATTTTCCATAAAATTTTCCCAGAAGAAATAGGATTCAAATCAGAAATTTTATCATTTTATTAAAAGATCACCAGATCACTTCATTCACAAAGAATTCAGAAGAAATAAGATTTAACTCTGATACAAGTGAATAAAGATATTGTTCCTGTTAATGATCATAATCTTTATGATAGTTAGTGTGTTGGTCCCATTAAAACCTAAAGCATTTCCCCTTTAAATATCATAGAGTAAATCCAGAAACATCCTACATGTACTGATGAGGAAAAATGTCCAGTTTCCAAAGAAAGGGAATATCTCAAAGTATCAATATGCATTTTTTACTGTCTCATGATTTGTCACTACCAAACCCACAGAGACACTGTTGCACAAACCAAAGCCAATCCACCCATCTCGGTGACTTCCCCAAGCTGCCTCACATCCAGCAATGCATGACTGTATTTAAAACAAGACTCTTCTCGCACCCATATGAGGTAAATATAAGCAGTTTTAGGAAGTGTGCAGATCTGTGTCTCTTGAATATACAACTTTCCCTTGATTTCATCATAGTCCATGGGTGTCTCACCCTTCACAATTGACTGATTATATCCTTTTCGTTTGTCTGCAATCCAGTAGGTAGAACTCATCGTAATATAAATCAAGACAATAGAAATGTGTCCACTGCATCTGAATTAGAGTTTAAATTTATTGTTGTACTTATTTCTCCACTATAGGCCTGTGGCTCAGAAGTGAATCTGAGACAGGACCCGTTTCCTAAATTTAATTAGTATTTTTCTCAACTTATACTCGGTTTTAGATTTTGGTACTTTTGTCCATCTTAATCCCACAGTGATAAAGACTGCAGCCTAGGCTGAGCTGTCAGATGTGTCTGTGTAAGTCCTGCATCACACCAAAGTCAGTCTTGAACTCCCCTGCTTACAATGCACAGCAACTCTGTGCTAAGAGAACACAGCCCACAGACACTAATTTCCACCTAAGGATGCAATTTCATTTCCTCCTTGTCAATTTGCAGTAGATGCTACAACGGGAGCTTTGCCCCAACATGACCACTTAATTTGATGAGACAAAAGAAGCCTGCATTTGAGACAGAAAGAGGTCAGCTCTTCTGCAGAGCTGGGGAAGGTTTGTGCCATTCTACCACACAGTGCTGCAGTGTTCTGCTTTAGCCAGTCCCTCCATGCAGAAGGCATCCCAGGGAGCACCAGGTTCCTGCAGCCAGGGAATCGGTCATTCTCCCCCTCTTGAGACAAATGAACTGCCCTGAATCTAAGCTGTCTGAGCTGTAATAACTTTTTGGAAGCAGCTGGAGCTAGTCACACGTGCTCTTCCTACCTCACATTTGAGCTGAAAACTAGAACCCAGCCAACAAGGAGATGCACTGGTGGAGGCCCAACTTGCTATGTAATCTGTCTGACAGAGCATTCCTAAGAATGCTGAGGATTCAAACCAAAGTTGTCTACACAGGTCAGCAAGGAATCCAGTTTTCATGGCCACACATCCTAAAGTCCACAAACATAAAAGCGTTTATTTGCCACCACAATTTGCTTGTAACAGGTTCCTGCACGTGCGGTGACAGATGGGACCTACCAAGTACACATTTTCCTTTTCATTCCATCACTCTTTTTACCACAAGCCCATTTCAGATGACAAAATTAACATGTGAATTTCTCCCACATCACTTACAAAAAAATAAAACAAACTAGCAGAATTCATGCTTGAGCTGAAGATGAACTGTAACCAGCCCCTGCCTTTCCCCCTTGTTTCAAAGTCCACTGTGAGGACTAATGAAGCCCCTGTGAGGTAGTCAAATATTTATTTAGTCAGGTTCTCCAAAGCATGAAGCATCCACAGATTCCTGAGTCAATCAGAACTACCTAGAGCTGTGCTCCACTGGAAATGGGCATGCTGAGGCACACACGTGGCAGGCACACCACCCAAATTTGCTCCCCAGTTAACTGGAGACCTTCTGGCCATTCAGTTCCTCCAATCACTACCCACATCTTCCTTGACTCGCTTACAAGCACGTGCCATCATCTCATGTACTGAGACCTGACCCTCTGTGCACAACTCATAAATGTGAAATATTCCCCCTTCTAAGGCCATGTAGGATTCCTCCTGGCTCCAGTGAGACAAGTTTACTTACTAAGAGTAGGCACTGGGATGACTCCCACTGAAGGAAAAGAAAAAAATATGGAGACACACACGTAAGATTGTGTTATAGCTATAATTTTCAGAAAGGTGAAATTCAGTTGCGTGGTATGGCTATGTCCTTTTTACTCTTCTAGCTAGCATCAGTTTCTTCAGAGATCTTTTTAGATTATATAAGCCAATGTAAAACCTTAGTCTTGTTAAAAAGAATAATGAGGCCATCAAACTGCCATCTGTCTTTCCCTTGGGGCAAAAGTTAATTTTGTGGTTATTTTAATGATGAAGCAACATTATGATCTTTCAGTGCAAAATATTAAAACCCACAGTTAAGAACAGACACATTCCATTCTGATCCATGGAGCTGCTGTCAAGTGTGAAGTGAACAATGCACTGGGAACAAGGCTCATTAATAGACTATTAATTCACTCCCTAAAATAATCATTTCTTTTGCCATTAGCAAAAATTTCTCTTTTCCCTTGACAGTTCAGCTAGTTTTTGCAAATGGGATGCCTTTAAAGGATTTATCTGTTTTGTAAAAGCTCTACTGCTTTTACATTGCAACATTTGAACAACAACAAACATTAATTATGCTCTTGGGCAGAGGGTCACTTCAGCTGTTGATTAATTTTGAACTTTTTGACATTTTAATGTACAGTCTGGCACATTGAACTACATCTGTGTCACTATAAATGGAATTCTCATTGTCTCATAATTAATTTTGGTCTGATGATCCTTATAATATAATGGCAGCAGCAGCACCACCCCAAAATGCCTTCTACCAAAAATTTCTTAGCTATGGTAGTGAAAGTTAAGAAAAAAGAACATGCAAAGTGCCTTCAGAGAACAAAAAATAAACACATGGTTCAGTTCAAATATTTCTTTGATCACTGTTGCATTCCAAAAAGGTCCAGCGTAAACATGCAGCACCAATACAGAAGAATTCTGAGAAGCAAATACTTACCTTGAAACAGTGGGAGGAGGATTTGTAAGGATTGTTTTGGCAAAGTCTCAGGGCTGTTGACATTAAGTGTCACTGATAAAGGAAGCTAAGACTGGGAAGCGCCAATTCTCTTTGCTATGGGAGAAACACCGTGCTGCAAATGGTTGCAGAGTAATGAACGGCGGCTATTAAGTGGAGCAATCCCCCTGGCAGCTCATTATGCTGGAAGGTTAAACAAATGTACTACTCCAATCCAGTTGCTTAACACAGCAGCACTGATAACACAGGCTGCACATGCTTCCCATGCCCAGTTTCAGAACAGAATCCGAAGGATTTCCTTTCCGCTTTCACGAGAAAAAAGAATCCAAATCTTCCTTAACAATTTGTCTGAATAAACTGGAGCAGGCTTAAAGCGGGAGGAGGAAGAGATTGCATGGAGCAAGCAGCATCATGTTTTATTTATCTTTTTTTTTTCAGGTCAAAGGAAAAAGGTTTTGTAAAATTAACATTCTGGGAAATGTACCTAATAGCATTAAGCATGAAGGCATTTGTGCTGTGAGCAGTTCAATTCTGTAAAGTAAAAAACATACTCTTTTACTTTAGAAATTTGTAGGACCCTAAATTCCAGGCTATTATTTCCTTCATCACTAATACCCCTAAAATTAATAGTAATTAGAGGGGAAACAAGTAACAACAACAAACATGCTTTGGTCCCAAGTTCAGATTTGGAGTTCTAGGGTTGGATATTAAATTATTATTACTTTCAGTCACTAAGCAATCACAACATGCTCTGTGCAATACTACCATCAAATAAAATCTGTGCTCTGTCCTCCAGCCCCCTTCCCACAAATTCCACATGTTTTTAAAGAAAAAAAAGAAGTTCCACCTCAAACTGTCACCATATTAGTTTTGTATTAAATGCCACCACACTGCATATATTTGGAATAAAACAGAAGCCTCTCAGAGTGCACCTTGGACAGCATGGAGTATTTCCTAGGATTTCCACATCTCAGGTACTTTATGGTGCTTGGGACAAATGGAGCTCTTGAACTAAGCAGCTGGGACTTGCTGCAAATCAAAAAGAAAATACAACACATATAATGCACTACACATAATTTCCATGGGCTTACACTTGCCTTACTATTTCTGGTCGCCCTGCCTCAAAAATGATTTATCAAAACCACAAAGTATGGGGAAAATGGCCAAAGACATGAAGGACCAAAGTACTGAACGGCTTTCATGAAAGAAAAACCCAACTCTAGAGAGACAAGAGGTCACTTTTAAGCTTCAAAAAGAAATTTTCGGAAGTAAATTCAATGTATACCTATAAAATACAGATATTATGAAGGTGATGAATACAGAGTGATTATTCAATGTTTTTCCTAACACAAGCACTAGAAGGCATCTGACTGAACTATCAGGCAGCAGACTTAAAGTAAACAAACAGAGGAACTTCTCAGGCAATGCAAAACTCAGTTGGTGTAGAATGCTGAGGAGTATTCTACACTAGTACTAAAATGGACTCAAAATAGTGAATTAGACAAATTCACAGAGGAGGGCTCCACGAAGAACTCCAAAACACAATTGTCTCGGTACAACCTTCAGGTCAGAAAGTCCTCAAAATGCTGGGTTTGAGTATCTGGGACAGCATACCATCAGTTTATATCTGTCTGTTTCTGATGCCCTTCCCTAAGGATCTGCTGTTGGCTATATTTATAAAGGATCACATGCAGCTGTTCAGTGATAACTTACTAATACAGTGCACAATATATTTAGAGATTCACTCTAAGCAGAAGGTGAACTAACAGAAGTAAGGGTCTACAGAACTCCAAACTACAGAAAGGGGTGCACTTTATGGAGTGTGGGGAGGAGAGATGTCCAGCTGGCCCTGCATCAACACCAATGCCTGTTGCAGTGGTGCCTGAGGCTCAAATTACAGATTTGTGCTCTAGATGTACAGTAATCATGACATTTCTTCAAATGCTAGAAGCAGCCTTTAGACCTCTTGCTCATCACAGCCAGAAATGACAATTAGGTACGTACAAACAAAACAGAGACTGTATTCCTGTTACTACTCCTGAAAACACGATTAGGCCCAAAATATCTTATTATTCTGGCCTTTTTTCCAGAATAGGTGACCTCTCTAGTCCTGTGCACAAATTAATAACTTGATATCACACTATGTAAAAGCAACAAGATCATATCACTGCAGAAGGCTGGTAACCCTTTCCACAAAACTGTTAAACTAATTGAGCACTCATTCCTTCACACTGCAACTTAGCAATTCCATAGCTTGTGTAAAATCTGCTTGCTAGAGCTTGGCACAATTCCCTGGAAATGCACTGCAGGTAACACAAAAGTTACTCAGGAATTTGTTCTCTGTCTTGCTGTCATTCTTACTGGAGAGGTTGGGTATTTGACAGGCGTGGAGACAGAACAACTCCACAGCCCAAAACAGAGGTCCTGGCTACGTGAGACAAGTATCCCGACAGGGGAATATGAAGAGAAAATTATACCCATTTTCCACATCAACAGAGCTTTCATTCCTAGTGTGGCATCCTTAAAAAGGTGTTAATCAAGCCCAGAATTATGCAAAGTGCAGCACTTGACTTATATCGAAGAATCAGTGCTCTAAGTATAGAAACATTTATTCTGCACAAAAAAATTAATTCACAGAAAAAGAATAGTTAGAGAAATATACAGGAAGACCGAAAGACTGACAAAATATCACCGTTAATGTTCCAAAATGAGCAAAATAAATGAAAACTATTCCAAACTATTTAAATCCTGAACTATTAAGAGCATCTTCTCTATATCGCTTTACAAATAAGAATAATTCCATATGCAGACAATTCATCTAGTTATCAGTCAATATTATCAAATTCATCCTATAAACGTGTTTCCAAATTAAGGCACAGAGGTTTAATTACATGAACAATCAAGCCTTGCCCCACTGCAAAATAAAGGAAACCAGTTAGCTAAAGAAAGCTTTTATTTCTTTATTTTTTGGACAGACCTTGGCAACCATATCACTAAACAGTTAATTCAGGTGCGCACTGCTTTCTCTTTAATGAAGGAATCTCAGCAGACAGGGAATTATGAACTCCACTAGGAGTACTGTGCCCAGCTGAAGGCTGCCAGAGTTCAGCAGAAATGCAACACCATGCCAGGAAGTCCAACAGCAATTATTCTCCAAAAGACAGAACACAGTTCTTCTTCAGGCAGCAGGTTTATCTGGCCATTTTCTCTACCATATTTTTCAAGTATTTCAGACTTGTCCACATTCACTTTCTCCACGTCTTCCAAGATCTTGAGAGAGATGAAATGTTCTGAATACAGGCCATGTGAGAGCACATGGACAAACACCTCTGCAGAAATTTTTGTCTGGAGATGAGTGTGAAAATATTCGATCAGGTGAACCAGATGAGAATGAACAGACACATTCACTTGTTCTTAAACAGGAACCAATCTCCCATTTAAACTCAGATTTAATCCAATTCTCAGCAAAAGCAGTCAGACATCTTTAAAGAGCATTCATGAAGAACATATTTCAAGGGTTTACGTGTTGTGCTGTTTCCCTTCATCATTTCTAACTTGCCATTGCCAGAGCTGTCAGTATCTTCATCCCCTCCAGATGTCTTCATCCCAAACAGCTCACGAGAAGAGATGAATACAAGCAAAGATGGGGTGCTGTAGCTATTGAACATTCTCGCTTCTTGAAGAGGTATCATGTACCTCAAAACAACAGACACCCCTGTGCTTTCTGCACAAGAGCATACCCTTCTCAGCACCATTAGAAAAAATCTTTTTTTTTTTTCCCTAGGAATATCCTCCTCTTGCCACTTTCAACCTCCACAGCAACAAATCAGCCCTTTTTCTTTTATTACTCCTGTTTTCCCATCAGATTACACTAGTCTCTCTCTCTTGCATATCCGCATCCATTTTCTTTCCTCTTTCTGACTTTTCTTGCTTAAGCTGCTGGGAATAACCTTCCATTACAGGTCCATAAAACAGATTTTTTGTGGCTTTCAAATCTGATTCGCACACTGCTTCCAGGCCCGTATCTCTGCAACTCCCAAAGGGTTCTCCAACAATTCTCTGGATGGGTATTGCATCATAAATACATTGCATCAACAAAGTCACACACAAAAGAAGGAAAAATAACTTGCTTTTTTGAGGATAGAAAGGAAATACAAGTACTTCCACAATATTTCACAGACAAACTCCAAGAAAAAAATATCCATGAAAGTCTTCTACAGGGTACACAAAATGAGTCATGCACTGAAGTAACAAACAGATTTGAAAAACCAGAATATAATGTGTTATTTGGAGTGTTTTAAACAAACTGTACAGAGAAGTAAAAGGCAGCTTCTCCTCTTCAAAAGCACAGGTGATATCTAGAGCCACCAAGGGTCTGCTGATAACTATTGGCCTTCCTGGTTGTGTTCATGCTGCTTCTTCAATAGTCAGAGCCTCACAGTAGGTGGAAAGACCAAAGCCTGGCTCTATTATGTACTAAAATATTCTAGATATATAGAAACTGATTTTTCTGCTCATACATGAACAATGAGAAAAAGTATAACAGAATTATATCCCTTTCAGGCACAGAGGTTTAATTACATGAACAATCAAGCCTTGCCCCTGCCACCTTCAGCAGTAATTCATGGTGTTTCTGAGGCAATTATTTTGAAGGCTGTTTCTCAGGCCTGATTTCATCAGCATCTCTGACTCCTGCCTTTTTTTTTTTTTTTTTTTTTCAAATTAACTGCTTCTGGTACACTAGTTAGCAAGTCCTAGTAATTAAATCCCTAGACATAGGAGCTGGACAGAATTTAAACAGTGAAGAAATAGAGCTCCTATTTATTTGCCAGCTCATGCTTAACAATCATGCCAGCCAGACCCAAACACTATCAGCCTCTAGAAGAGTTGCTCATCCTGGCACCTTACTGGGAGACACACTCAAGGTTAGGTTGACTGTCTTCCAAAATTTACAAGCAATTTGGCTGACTTTTACTGCATTTTAATTTTTTCCACCTGATGGCAAACTCCAAAGCCATATTCAATATTATCAAAATCATGCTTTCTCTTTAATTTTTTTTTTAAGGAAGCTCTTAATACCTTTCTCACTGGATGGAAAGTTGATTGCTGCAGTGTGCTCTCAGGGGAGTGACTCCTGACACTGGCTTCTTCATCTAACGATTGTGGCAGGGAGGGACTGTCACTTTTGTCCAGAGGAATGACAGGCTTCTGGACATCAGCTTCTGTGGAGCTCTCACAGACCTACAAACCACAAAAGAGAATTTGTCTTTTCAACATCTCAGAAAGAAAAACGGTAACAAATTTGCATCAACTCACGGCATACACATTATGACAAGCCCAAAAATACTCTAAAACAACAGAGATGTTCAAGGCAAGCCTAAGTAGAGAGATAAATGGAGAAAGATTTCTCTCAAGCATTAATTAATTACTTAAAAAAAAAAAAAAAGACTCAATAGAGCTGCTGAAATGTACAGCTATACCAAAAGCCTGCAATCTGCCCTTACAGGTAATCTACTTTGAGAGTTATTCAAGGTTAGCAGCTCCACAGAATTTACACAATGGGAAGTCCAAGCCACCCTTCCATCGTTTTAAACAAATTTCCAAGGCACCTTATTCCGCAGTTGATCTGCCCTGCAGTTTGCATGCTCACCACCAAACACTGTCCCTCTTTCAAAAGCAGGATCCTTACCAACAGAGGAGAAGGGAAGAGATTAGCCCTGCCGACAAAGCTGTAGCACAATGGCGTGTGTGGATAATGATGATAATCTTAAATGACATGGTGCAGCAGCAAGAGCAGTCACTAGAATGGGAAATAACTCTCACACCAAGAAATT
Source organism: Melanocharis versteri (assembly GCA_013397845.1). NCBI lineage: Eukaryota > Metazoa > Chordata > Aves > Passeriformes > Melanocharitidae > Melanocharis > Melanocharis versteri. Next base: position 312,160 of record VZTG01007194.1, on the reverse strand, counting down.
GTCTTCACTCTCTTCAATAATAATTCAGAATCTAATGCTTTTTAAGGACTCAGGGCTTCATGTTTCCAGTAAAAAGGAGAGTTGAAATGGAGAGTGAAACTACTGCAGTCCTCCAGTCACCTATTTACAAAGGAAGAATGATGGTGGTTTTTACTCTCACACATTGCTGCTCACCTTGTCTATTTAGGGATTCAGATCTTTGGGATCCAGGATGTTTATGCAGCACTTAACAGAAAATTTTGGCCCAATCTGTATGAGGCATGGAGCCTCTGTGCTGCATACAATGACAGGACACCAACAGAAAGTTCAGAGAAATACATCAAATCTCAAAGGTCTGTCCCATTTCTGAACTTACACCTCACTAATCGCAGTAGGAAATGACTTTGAGAGAACTTACTTGTGCTTCATCTTGGACTTGTTGCTGTGCTGGGGCTGGCTGCCTCACTATGTAGTTGATCTGACCAACTATGGTCTGTTGAACATGCTGAGGTGGCTTGGCTTGGTTCAGCTGCAAGCTGGACTGTCCCTGGGCCTGCAGGAGAAGCTCCAGATCCTTTTTCATCTCCTCCAGCTCAAACTGGTGGTGCATGATGTCCAGGCTCTGCTGGATGACTTGCTTGTGGGTGCTCTCGTCGTGCCCTGGCAGGGGTGACGCCAGTGGCAGCTGCTGCTGCGGGGGTGGCTGCAGCACGTGGTTAGATTTTATCTTCTGGAGATGGCCAAGCTGCATTCCCACAGCCGATGCCTGCAGAGAAGCCTGGGGGTGGCTCGTGTGAACCTGCTGGGCCTCGTGGGACGCACCAGCACAGCCCTGCTGGGGTGGGAAGGGCCTTGCCACCCTCCCGGACACGTTCTCCAGCTCCGAGCGTGGCTGCTGCTCCAGCCCAGCCTGTGGGAGCTTCACATGCTGGGGGACACCCCGTGGCTCTCTGTCCTGGTGCTGCAGGCTGTACTGCAGGGGGAAGTGCTGCTGGTGAAGGGCAGGAGGCTGGTGGAAGCTCTTGTGGTGGCTCACGTCTTGGTAAGGAGGCTGAGGTTTGCTTGGGTGAGGGACGCTGAGGCAGTGGGAGCAGCGCACAGGTGCGGAACACTGGATCGCGGGTGGGAACTGGTGTGGCTGGCTGCTCTCCAGCTGGGAGGCTGGGGAGTGGTGCCCGTGGTACAGGGGGGGTTGTAACCCTTGAATATTTCCACAGAGTAGCACATCTGGGTGAGAAACGTGTCCACCTTCCACTGTGAAACCCCCTGGAAAAAAAACCAGCATATTTACTCCCTCCTGTGGTCTTGATGAATTTATACAATAAAAATTGTACACAAGGAAATGGGCATCGTTCACATTTCAAATATAAAACATATTCAAACATCCTATCCAGCCTGTCAATATACATTCAAGACAAATTCTCCAATATTTATCTAGTTATTGTAATTCACACCAAACTCCCACTGATGCCAGTGGAACTCACGGTTGAATTACCCAGCAAACCCTTTGAAAAATTGACGTTATTTTATCTTAACTGATGGATACAGCTTATACTTTCATTTTTTACTGAAGTGTGAGCTTATCTCCTCATCCATAAGCACAGGTCCAAAAGACAGCTTCCAGCAGGCAAGTGACAAAAATAAAAGAGATTAATTTATGTAGGTGAGACTCATAAAAGCTGGAAATAGAAGCGACCTATGAAATTATCTTGTCCGTGCTTTTCATCAAGAGATTACACCCTGCAACACTTTTGATAGTATTTTACCCCTTTTAGGTTTTAATACCCTAAAATGGGAAGAGAACTGATCTTTTAGATCTGTGATCAGCCCACTGAGCTGAAGTTACTGTAAAAACCCATTGCAGTCCGGAAATCTGAAGCTGCTGGGAAACAAAGTCACAGAACAGATATCTGTTATACAGGCAACACTGTAATTATTGTACAGCCAGCGTCTTAAAGCCATCTTTGTGCCTATCAGCTGCAAGTGTCTCAACGCTGCTCAGGTCATTTGGCCACTAAGAGAGTGAAAGCACCAGACACCTCAAAGGTCTTTTGGTGGACAGATATAAGTGGAGAGAAAAACAGGAAAGTTCAGCCACACTCACTTTTCTTCAGAACATGACAAGAGTTTCAAAACCGGATGTCAAAAAAGGAGAACCTTTTAGGGGAGGTTCTGTATTGTCTACATCTGTCTAGCCTAGCTTTGGGTATTTGCCTATTACATTTTTCCTACCCAAGTTGGAGAGTTGCTTAGTCCAGTAGGAGGGATCCCAAGTGAATCTGATCTTCAGAGGAGGGCCCGTGTCTGTGTTACAGTTTGTCTCTAGCAAGCGCTGGATCTGAAACACAATCTGGTGACACATTAAAGGACAAGGATTTTATTTTAAGATCGTGAAAAACGTTTCTTTTGAGAAACATCAGATCCTTGAAACAGTTCCCACAAATCCTGCACAACAAGCATTGCTCTTACCAGTTCCTTGCTGAAGAGGAATGGGATGGTTTTTTTACTACACACGGCCCAGCTGATGAAGTTCTGGACATGTTCTACCTGTCTGCCTAAAACCACAACTCCTTGCAGTTGTTGCTCCAGCCTCTGCTTTCTCTCGCTGGTGATTTTCTGTTAATAATGCGAATCAGTAGAAAAGAGCTGTTATTTTTCAGACACACATAATGCGTGCAACCACTGGCACTATATTATGCAGTATTTGCAGCAATACTGTTCTTCATAATCTCTTTAAATCACAGGAAGAAAGCAAATCCAACTCAGGAGATATGTCTGAATTCAGGAAGAGCAATGACATCCCCAGGAGCAAACCAACTGCATTATTATGGCCTTGGTTTAACAGAATAACATAACCCAAGAAAGCTATTGAAGTTGGGTCAAATCTGCACCTGGACCACTTTCTTGTCTGGAAATTCTGATCAGCAATTTTTCTCCTCAGCACATTTCAAAATAAAATCTTACATACTTCAACCGGACATCCAAAAACTGATGAGTTAAAACTCAAAAGTTCTGTTACAGGAATTAGACCAAAGAATCATTTCTGAAACAGGGTATTAATTGTGCTGCTAGAGTGCTCAAGAAATTAAATATTAAAATCAGAGGCTGGTTTGTTTTCTAAGCACTCAAAAGGTGCACACATACTCTCTGTAAATGCATTAGAAACTGTGGTTAACTCATGGTAAGCAAACATTTCCCCGCTTCGCCCTGAATCTTTGTCAACCACTGATTCCACACAAAAGTCTGCAGAAAAAAAGCCAAATATTTGAAAATATAAGGAATGAGACAATAGCTCCCACAGTCTATATTCCTTCCACTGGCACTGGGATTAAATTTAATTTAGCTTAATTTCCCAAGGTATCAAATAAACTAGCCTTACTTACTTCAAGTTGTTCAAGGAGGATATTTGTTCGTTTATCAATTTCATTCATCAGAACCATCTTGGCCATTTTTATTTGGCTTTCCACCTTTTTGTACAAATGTTTTACTTCAAGCAACCTACAGGTAAGAGGAACACATCCCTGGATGAGCCAGCTGTGTGTCATTTATTCAGCAGTTATTTGTTACAAGAACTGATCTGTCTACTGACAGAACTGCAGTGAAAGTTGTACCATTTCTCATCAGTTCTCCCCCACTTCTCTGAACCCTGACCACCCCTCTTGGGATGTGACATGCTAACGCTGATGGATTCTCCCAAGCATCATGCCAAGAACAGTCTTGAGTTCTTTGTCAACAAATACATACATAATATATCCAAAACTTCCACTTCATACTACAGTATAAACAGTATAAATAGATTTGTACTCTTGGAACGGTTTTATTAATGAAGAAGAGAGATCCTGTGCTACTAAATGCAAAATTAGTAGCGGAAATCCAGTTCAAATAATTAAATAGTTTCATTTTTATATTCATCTTGACTGAAATTGCAGCTTGTTTTGAGGTTTCTTGAAGAAATAAGGTATTTTAAAAATTATCTTTATTTCTAATATTGTCAAATTCTAGTTCAGAAACAGATTATACAAAGAAATCTTAACTCTGAAGTCAGCTGTCACATGCCTTACAAAGACTATGGAATCCTGTATTACAATGCCATGACTTGTCAGTAGCACTTAAACATGAATATGATATTTTTAATCTTCCTATTATTTTCTACCCTCCAAGAAAAAAAATATATCAGCTGTATTTAATTCTGTTAACCTACATTTAGTGAAAATATTTTTACAGATCACCTACTTTCATGGAGAGAAAAAAAAAAAAGCATAGCGATTACCTGTCTTCAATCTGTTTAGCCGAAATCTGAATCCCATTTTTTTTCTCCTCCACCTTAGTTATGACATTCTCCAGGATAATTCTCTGATTTTGCAGAGCTTCGTCAAGATGCCTGAACCTGCGAAAGGAGGGGAAATCCTCACACTGTGGTTTTCCATGTTCATGAGCGAACAAGTGAGAGCAGGGAGGGTTTCTGTGAGGGCAGTGAGACAACTGAACTGAGTTTGCTGTGGCTTTTAAATTCAGACCAGCCTGCAGCTTCAGCTGGCAAACACAGGAGGAAAGTGTTAAATCTGGATGATCTCCATCAGCAATGAGGTACCTGTGCTCCTTGTGCTCTGACAGGAGGCAGCTGCAGCAGGTGAGGGTGTCACAGGTCTCACAAAACAGCTTCAGTGGCTCTTGAGGGTGCACTGGACAAAACAAGGAAAGCTCCCTGGCCTCATCTTCAGCTGCTGAGGAATGCAAAGAAAGGGCGTCATTGATGAGGAGGAGAGCCCAGAAAAAGAGCAACCAAACTCACGATTTCATGGAAAGTCTCAATGGTACTTTAAAAGCACAGACCCCGGAACCATCTGATTATCTGACACTAGGTTTGCTTACATTTTTCCTCATACATCCTACAAACTGAGCACACCAGGAACAAGCCATCGAAACAAACCACACTGTCCTCTAAACTCTCCTGAGTTTAAAGTATCGTGATTTGGAGCACCTGCCTCACAACTTTAAATGCCCCTGTCTGGTAAACCACTCAACAAAACTATTGTAAAATGTAGAACAGCAAATACATCACATAAACTTGCAGTCACAGTGGAAGCAAGGAAGTCCTTTGTTCTTAAAAATTCACATGAGCAATTGTTTTCCAAATTTGTGTTTGTTGCAATGCAGTTCATAAACTTCAGCAGCTGGGGCTGATATTAAGCCCTAAAATCCATTCTTAAAAGGATTTTCTAAAGAGTAATGTGATGAAGAGTAAGAATGGACAGTGGACATGCAAAATGGAAACATTGTTTCTGTACGATCTATTCTTGCCTTTTTTTCTGAATGGTAGAATTGTTTTAGAAACAAGGAACACTGTCCACAAAAGATGCCAGAAAAAGACAAAGCTAAACCATGGCAAAACCAACCCTCTACCACCAAAGAAAAGCTCGATTGCTTCCTTGCAGTACCCCAACAAAGACACTGACGCATGATTCTTTACCAACACATGAGAAATTCAACAAAAAAATCATTATTAGGTAACACTTATTGATAAGAACTCTAAATTCCATTAAATCATTCGTTATTTATGTATCATTATTTGCTCATATGAAGTGAGAAGAAATATTTCCATTTTCCCACATCAAACCTATCTTACTTACCTATACATTTTAAAACCCCCAACCTGTGGCAGAGACCATGCTCTCATCCTGCAGCAAAATGAAGCCTTTTATAGATTCAGAAGTGATAACTATTGTAATAACACAGACCCACAAAGTACAGCAAGCTATACTGGCTCAGTCACTTCATTCTCAAAATGTAAAATTCACAACAGAGAAGTAGAAAGGCTAAGAAAATCTCATGGCTAACAATGACTGTGAAAATACAGACAAAATCCATGCCACTCTTTAAAAAAAAAAAAAAAACAAACATGTCAAATTGCCCAGTTTTTAGATTGCTATGTACTCTAAATATTTCTGAGGAGGTTGATTTATTTCCTCCAGTTCAATTGATTTTCATTCCACATTCTTAACAATGTGCAAAAATATAATTTTTGACAGATTAGGCCAAGATTTTGTGTAACAGCCTTACACAGCTTACATTGTTATGAATTATTTACTGCAGTATCATGCTTTATTCTTCACAGGAGTTTATTGATTCATATCATTATTGAATCAAAGGCTAATAGATAGCATTAATAAAGGAGGAAATTAGGGTTTTTTTAACTCACTCCAATATTTTCTACTAGAAAGGAGCAAAGTGAACTTACCTTGACAGCAAATTTTTTTCTGGTTATACTGCAAATATGTATTTTTGTATTAAAACCTGCAGCTGACAAGCAAATAAGGAGGTTGCACAACCAATATATATCCAACGAGGATGTCAAAAATCATCCCTTATATGATCAGATTTTACATCTTAAAAGGAAAAAAAAAAAAGACCTTAATAACTTTCCGAAGGTTTATGGGCTGGAAAAGCCTTTCAAGTGTTCGGTATCTGCAGAGCATACAAGCTGTTTTTATGTAAACTCAAGATCAAGTTCTCCACATTAAACTCAAACTTACAATGAGATGTGGTCTTTAAGGTCCATGTATCATGAAGTCATAATCCTATATAATGATTTCCCCCTTTTTCTCTCTCTGAAGGGTTCTTTAGCCTTTAGGTGATTACAATCATCCCAGAGAATTCATTGGGGTTTTTTAATACCATGCCAGATTTAAGAGACAAGCAGACTTCAAATGCAAACTAAGAATAAAATCAATACTATCTAATTGCAGCACAGACCCACAGCCTCTGCCACTGGTAATCCCCTGACTCCATTGACATATCAGTGAGAACTGCCACTGAGCCATGGCATTCTTGACCTACTTTTTCTCAGCTCACAGCAACACTTTTCAGTTTTGAAGTAAGTTTAATACCTAGAAATCAGGTACTAAACAAGGGCACAACCCTGTTTTTTCTAGAAGCAAATATCTAACCACAACTACCCATTTTAGCTCCTTAAAAAGAACATCCCTTGGTGACCAGAGAAAGCTCAGTTGCCCTAAATTCTGATAATTCATCATTTGAGTCACCATTTTCTACAGCCTATATTTTCTTTATCTCAGGTGGATCTCTTGAATAATTAACAGCAAGTTTTAAATCTCTGTTGCTCTGATCAGTTGATGTCAACTTTGAAAAGCAATCTCATCTTAACTCTTAATAGAGTTCTCTTTCCACCCGCATAATTCACAATGACTCAAACTTTGGTTTTATAGATTCATACCTTACCTTGAAAGAAAACAATAGTATAGCAGAAAGATTTCCCAGGGAAGCCAGGCTCCTCTAGCTCTCTCACTCAAGAAATAGTTTATTAAAATTAATAGGAATAGGGAGGATTTAATGTGTTTGGTGAGGGTGTTTTGCTACATTACTTCATTTCTGACCGAAGGAATCTAACACTGGCAAAAGAAGGTCTGGCCCTTGCAAGGGAAATGGCAAAAGATAGAACAGTTCAAAGGTGCAAGATCTCTTAATTGTTACAAGGGCTTACAGAGAAGGTGGCTGTTTTCAGAACACCCTACACAGGCTGAAGATGGTGTGTGTTCATTTCCAGAAGAAAAAAAACAAACAGTCTGACTTCTAGTATATCCTAGTATTTGCTTTCTTTGAACTATTCTGAAGGGATATCTATGTCCAAAAGAGATAAAACCTACATAAATAATAATAGCGAGAATAAAAAAAGCACAAATTACATTCCAAATTATTTCTATATTAACTAGTCTATATATGAACTACCAACCTCCTTGTTCATGTTTTGTTCAGCAGATGGAATTTAGTACTAAACTAAAATTCTTTCTCATCTTTTTATGTGTCTGCATCTTTTTATTTATACAGCACACACAAACCCACAGCTAAGCCACAGATATAATTTCTTACCAGTATTTGTCAACAATATGAGCAGGTAATCTTAGCTAAAGTGACATGAAGTTACAAACAGTTGGAGCCTCAAAACCACAGTCTTTATCTTGTCATCAACTTAAGAAAAACATATTGTCCGTCCAGTCAGGACATTTGAGGGGAGACTGGAGGACTTCAGTTTATGTTATTCTCTAGAAGAGACCCAAAAAACACTTAAAGTAATCTGTGCTTTTGTATTATTATCATTCTTATGGACTTCTTTTGTTTACGCTCAATTTGGCAATGGCATATTTTGTCTCAAGTCCCTCAAATTCTGTTTGATATGACCACCCAGTATTTTAAAAACTCCATCCATGGCAAGTCTAGACTTCTACAAGAAAAATCCCAAAGAAAAAAAAAATAAAGTAAAAAGAATAATCAGCGGGCTATTTTATTCCTTTTTCTGTCCTTCATCTCCCTTATAAAGGAGAATGAGTTTGCAGCACAAATTCTTCTTTTAAGCTAAAAATTGCTTAAGTAAGTTTAGGTTAGCATACTCTGCAGCAGATTTCTGACACATGAGTAAAGAAAATGATTAGTAGTAACAGGAGATGGTAATACTTTCTGTAGATCACCATTGTACAGGGGTGAAACATATTTGCCAGTGGGCTTAATTCGTGCTTGCTCATATACACTCAGGAGACATTTCTCATTCCAGGCTTAGGAAAGGAACATCTTGCAGTGATCACAGCCTTTTGCTGTCTGTGACTCCCTCACACACCTTGCCCATATGCACAGGAATTGCTTTGTCGTGGTTTCTTCAATGAAATTACCCAAACTGGGAGAGAAATACTGAAAGGGCAAGGCCTGGTACTGTTGTAGCCCTCCTAAGCCTGTCCCATTACTGATAGATTGGAAAAGCATGTGGAGAAGATCCTCTCTGTGAAACATAAATATCCAAACTTTTTTCCGATACCGTGGCATGCTGATGGTGGCAATGGCCCTAAAGCTGGAGAAAAATCACACAATCTCTTGTTGACACGTTCATATCCTTCTGAGTCACACAGAGCCTGGTGTCTGTGGCACAGGGCCTGCAACTGCTCCTTTTGCTACTGAATGAGTGATACGAGAAGAAAGAAAATCCCAGTGCTTGCCCAGTACCTGTGCAGCCTTTCAGGGATACAGATAGGAAGCTGTCTCCAGGGTCCTTGTCATGTCTGTGCTCCTCTGTGCATGAGCTGCACAACCACTTATTGCACCTTGTGCAGAGACTGTGGGCAGGTCTCTTCTCTTTGCACATGGAGCAGCTCTGAGAACAAAAAGTGCAATTACACACGTGCATAACAAACCAGCTGTACAAACTGTTAGCTTTAATAGACTGTGATTCAGATTGGTGAGCTTAATATTTTTTTGTCCTCACACTAAAGCGATTCGAATTATTTTAAGAGTCTGGTTGTAACTGTGTAACATTCGGAAAAATACATAATATATCCTAATGGTGAGATAGTTTAGAAAACAACATGGGGACACACACATACTATTAATGAAAACCTTAATTCCTATTCTCTAAAGAGTTGACCAGAAATGAGCTCAATTTATGTCTTGATATCACACATGGTGAACTGGAAACATAAGGCACAGGAACCTGAGAAGACCTGAGAGCCTTAAGTATTCTCTCTCTTGATTCAACAATTTAGGGAATGCCCTTTGCTATATAGGCCATGCTGCCCGGACATGTCACTAAGGGGGAAATGAACACAGCAGCACATAAATGAAGTGGGTAATTCAACATTTGGTATCCAGAATGAGCCCCAGAGTAATTTCAAGATAGTTACAATGATAATCCTTTTTTAAAAGATTTGCTCTAGACATAAAACACCTTGTTTCAAAACTCCCAATTTTCATGGTTTTGACTCACCACAGACAGCAATAGATACTCATGGGCAGAGTGAGCACAGTGATGTAAATTTAACAAGTAGGAACAGGTGGCAAAATCACCCACAGTATCCTTCCTGATGGGCATCAGCTTATCTTCTATTCAGCCATGATTGCATCCCAACTATTTGATGGGAAATGTGAAGAGAAGGATACAGCAGCCTGTGCTCAGCTCAAAACCCCCGATGCAAGTTCTGCTGAGTGTAAGGGAAGGGTTTCTCTTTGTGGTGGCTCAGGAAATAGAAAGTCTGAAGGAAGAACTATTGCGGTTCTTGGCTGGTTGTGTCAGTTTTAAATCTCAGCTTTAACATTTAGTGTAACATCCATATCCACCTAAATTCTGAGACACAAGTGAGTCAAGCTCTGACTCACTTCAACACAGGAAGAAAACTTTTTGTTCTGCTAAAATTAATTTAAATTTTATCATTTCCTTCCATGAGGCTGGCACGTCACAACAGGTCTCTTGTGTTGTACCAAGCCATTACTCAAGAGTTTCTAAATATTCACAATCGTTCCCAAACAGATTGGGCAATTCTTGACAAGAAGACAGGAAAGCAAAGTTTTAAATATGTTTCATTGTCTAGAGAGGGAATTGTTTGTGCAAGCCAATATGCTATTTTAGCCATTTGATTATCAGCGATGTTTTCCAAAAGGTACATACAAAAATTTAAACCAAAAAGCCTAATAAAACTTACATAACCAAAATGCAAGGATATTTAATTTGGGGAACAAAGATTCTTATACAAAAAGAAGTAACTAATCTAAAATGTACCCATCTAGGTCCAGCTTAGGGGTCAGGTAAAAAGCTGAGGGATGCTCTGCTTTCTCTGCCATAACCAAAACTGTTTAAGCACAGGTTTACCTGTAACAGTTCAGCTGTCAGTCTGACTGGAATTTACATTGACACTGTACTGTGTTAACATCACTTTTAAGTTGCAGAGTGTGCCCAGATTTACATTATTTATGGTGTGGAAATGGGCTTTTGGGCAAGAGATTCTGAATTGCATATTTTTGAAACTGCTGCTGCTGTCATGAAGCACATTCTATCATTCATGCTTCACTCTCTCACACGCTGAGAGACACCTTGCTTCCAAACACTTTGTTACAAGCCTTGACAGATTCCCATTTAAACATATCAGGAAAATTAAGACAATGATGGCCGCTCAGCTGTGTCTCAGATGGATGATCTGGTGCTTCTCCTTCTGATGTCACTGGTGGTGAAACTGTGGCTTTAATTTGGGGTGTGATGGTAGTGGTTAAAGAAAGCAAGCAAAGCTATATGACTTGACTTAATAAAAAGGAAGCCAAAAGCTCTGAAGGTTCACAAGTTGCTCTAGGGTACTTGTAAGCTCCAGTGAGAAATCTGCATTACTGAACTGCTCTTAGGACTCCTGAGGGATTACAGAAAAGAAAAACCTTCTTTTAAGGATGGTTTGAAAAAATAATCTAATGCTTTTGAAGACATTAGATATTCTCGTTTGATTTCCTCTCTACACAAATTCTCATTGAAAAGTAAATGATGCAAGTCACAGTAATTAAGAAATCCCAGTATAATAAGTGCATTTTAAACACTCAGCAGTATCTTATGAATTTTCTTCCTCTCTTTGGAGAGTGCGTGTGAATACATCCCTTCTTGGTTTAGATCAACTTACATGCACTCCACAAGCAATGTACACCTGAAGATGTCAATACACTTTGCTTGCCTCAATTATTTTTATTCCCCCAGAACACACTGTGGATGTGGTTACAGATTCTTTACTTTTTAACAATACCCAACTTTCTCCGTCCCTCCTCTCCACCCAAATTAGTGGCAACTACAAAGCTGTGAGAATCGTCCTGCCTGTTCACTGGGTACTTAACAGAAGTTAAATCCACCTATGTACAATGCCAATCCAAGGCAAATTAGTAATCCAATATCTTCTTCTGAATCCATTCCCCAGTGGGAAACTGCAATATGATGTGACTTTTTTTAGCATTAAAACAGACAAGCAGAAAACTATAACTGCTCACATGACCTAATGGGTGATGTTGGTGGAACCATTTAGCCACGAGCCAGCTTCTGAGGCCAACAGAAAGGGGATCCTCCCTCTCTGCTCAGCTCTAAAGAGACCACACCCAGAGTATTCTGCTCAGTTCTGGGCTCCACAGCTCAAGAGAGACAAGAAGAGACCGGAGAGCATCCAGCAGAGGCCACAAAGGGGATGAGGGGTCTGGAGCATCTCTCTAATGAGGAGAGACTGCAGGAGCTGGGCCTGGTTAGTTGAGAGGAGAGAAGACTGAGAGGGGATCTCATGAATGCTTATAAATGCCTCCAAGGCAGGTGCCAAGAGGATGGTGCCAGACTCTTTTCAGTGATGCCCAGTGACAGGATGAGGAGCAATGGCCATAAACTGAAACACGGGAAGCTCCACCTCAACATGAGGAAGAACTTCTTTACACTGAGGGTGTCAGAGCACTGGGACAGCTGCTCAGGGAGTCTCCCTCTCTGCAGACATTCAAACCCACCTGAATGTGTTCCTGTGTCACTGCTCCAGGTGACCCTGCTTTGGCAGGGAGATTGGACTGGATGATCTCCAAAGATCTCTTTTAATCCTAACAATTCTGTGATTGTTTACTTTGAGTTGAGAGCAGAGGGAACAATGAGGACTCCAAGAGATTCAGTACCTTCCTAATATGTTGATTACCACAGATACATTAGCATTAGTACTTTTAATGGACTATTTAAAACATAGGGAGAGTAAAACTCATTCTTCAACTAAAGTTTCAAAATTACTATGAAGGCTATGTCCATCTCTAGTAATGAAGTACTTACAGTGCTGCTTAAGCAAACTACAAGAGAATTCGTTGTTCAAAATAAGATTTGCTCTGTTTTCAGTGTTCACCCGGCAATGTTTCAACAACCCATAACTTAGTGGCTTTCACTTACCTTTGCCATAGCTGAATCACCAATGGGAAAGTCCTTGAGGAAGAAATTCTCAACTACATCCCTTGCAAAGCAGGTCTGTTTGCACACAGGGCAGGAAAGGATACCTGAATTAAAAAAAAAAAATAAAACCACCACAAATAAAACAATGCACGCCAGCCATGTGAACCAGGAAATTATATAAACCACACTTCAGTATTGTGGCTTTTTTATATCACATGGGCAGTTCCAGGAAACTGAGGCATTCTTCAAGCCCCAAGTGGCTAGACCTGGTTCAATACGTCGAAAAGAAAAACAAAGCAACAAAATTCCTAGAAAAGCACCGTATTTCATTTGGCTTATTTCAGTGTTTATCGATAATATCTGCATGTCCAAATTCTCACGTGGCTTAGAGATGATTAAAACCGAGCTGCACTTTAAACTCTTTCTCCTTGTTACAGATCTACTTGTGCTTTCTGAGATTTTCTGCTGTTCTAGACCAGCTTTACCCCACCAGAGGTGTACCCAAGCATGAAACACACACTCCTTAATACCAGTTTCACAGTGCAGGGTGCTATCCAAGTGAAGTGATGGGGGGTAACATGCTGCTAGCACAAGCAACAAGTCAGAAAAAAAAGGTAAAGCATAAAAAAAAGTTTCACAAAGAAAATTATTATAGTAAATCCAGAGGTGACAAAACATGATCTCCTCTAAAGCAAAGCGAGCAGCAAAACCCGGCTCCACCTTCATTAACTACTGAGCACAACTGGAGTGAATCTCAGTATCTGCCTGGGCTGAGAACCAAGAGTTCAAGAAGGTGTCCATAACTGTACACCTGCATTTTTGCACCTCTGATATTTCATTCCTTGACTTCTTGGGCTAGGAGCTCTATTCTATTTGGCTAGAAGCTCCAGTGTGCTGGTTTGGGTTTTTTTGTAAAAGAACACTGCATTTTTCTGGCCACATTCCCCCAAACTACTGTAGATGTGAAAACAGTCCTTTAGAGAGGGTGGTGGTTGTCAGTCTATTTCACCTTATCAAGGTGTGAGGGTTTTTTTATTCCAAGTTTTTTCCATTCTGTTGAAAACAGAATTTACATGCTGTGCTCGCCTTGCCAAGTCATCTATTTACGATAACTAACAACAGTATTTTCTATGACTAAATTGTTTAAACTCACTTAAAGAAGGTTTTAAAGCAAGATCAAAGACAACATTCTACTGTTCAGTGCGCTTTTTCTCCTTAACTCAAAATTATTTTTGCACACGGAGAGTGGCCTGTAAGCTAATTAAACCTTAAGTTGTCTATTACTCTTCACATTTAGACCATTATCAGAGACTCTCATGTTTTCCAGGTGCTTAGTATTACCTGTCCCTTGGGAATGGCTCCTGCAGTCCCTGGCCAGGGGCAGAACGCTAATTCTGAATGTCTCCAATTTCAGAGCTGGGCTACTCTAACTTAAACGGCAGCATTTCACATTGACAGGGACACTCAGACCCCCAAAACATTCCTACATCACCACTTCTGACAAAAGCACTACTCAGATATCTGAACACCTTCACTTCCATTCACAAATGTTTTGAAGAAACTCTGAGTTTTGGTACATCTCCTTTGAAGAGTGTCCCTTACTAAGAACCACTTCCATGAGGTTTAGGTCTCTTTTAGCCCAAAGCTTGTATAAAAGCAAAAGCATAATTGTTCCCTATTTTTTCAAGGTTGCATTTGCAACAGAACTGAATTGGGGGCCCAAGTAGCAGACTATGATCTGCCTAAACTGCTCATTTTACTGTGCATTTCTCACAACCCTGGGTGTTCATGCAGACATGAGAAGGAAGAGGCTGTACCCACAAGCCATCCCAGGGGAAAGTGCAACACAAGCAATTTCCAGTGCTCTGCTCATCAGGCATGTAAAACTGAGCCTTGTTAAAGGGAGTTCGCTGGCAGGAGTTACAAAGGTGCTAAAAATTATCTGATAAAGATGCCCACAATGGCAGAAAACTGGAGAAGTCCCTCTCTATTTTGCATCTTTCATATAAGGACTGCAGCTGAAAAAGTATCAGAATCACTGACAATTTTTGTAGCTAATCACATCTTCACATGCTACACCCTAGCACAACACCTCTCCATGCTTTCCCAAAGCACAGTGTGTGAGACTTCCAGGTGTCTGCTAGCAGCTCTGTCCTCTGGAGACATGTAAAAGCAGGAGGAGGTCAGACAAGCCGTGTTACACTGACAGTGCCTCCTACTCCTTGTAAATGGTGCTCACTACAAGCCCTGGTGAATTGCAGCACTAACTCCTGGGAGCTAAAACCCTCCTCAAGTTTCCCTGCCAGCCCTGCACTGAGTGACCCAGCTGGAACAGCAGCAGGAATTAAAAGACAGATACATGCTGATTGATAAGCTAGGAAGCAAGACACCTACTCTGCAAGCAGCTACTCAAATAAGTCTCGCAGGACACGCTCTAATTATCAGTGCAGTCAATAGGAAACCAGCTCCCGACTTCACAGAGTCACCGTGAGCCCTTGGAGACTTGGAATCGGTTTCGTTCTCCCACGACAGCATTGCCAGTTCTTGATCTGGCTAAGACTGAGAGAAAACCTCCATACTGAGGCTACACAATACTCTGCAAATTGACCAAAAGGGAAATAGCCAGCAGGTGACTTTCTGAAGTAAGAAACCCATGACTCTCACAGTTACTCTCTCATTTATGTGCCATATGGGTGAGCACACAAAAAACATTTCTGGCAACAGCTGCTTACCAGGAAACAAAGGCATGGGGCTTTGTCACAGCAAGGACAACTTCTATCCACACACTCCATAAGGTAAAAAAGGTTACTATTGAAGTTACTGTTTTATTATGTTCCAACACTATTCTGTTAGTGCAGAATGTTAAATCAAATCATATCAATTGAATGATACTTCATGGAATGCTTATGGCCTCAGGCACCTTCATGTGAGCTTTAAATTCTGCCAATTTGTTACAAACCAGTGAAGTACAGAATACAGTGTAACTGGAATGCATTAGTTTGATAATGAGCAAGACAATCTTTAGAGTATTTTTAAATTAAAAAAAAAAAATTAGAGAAAACTTCAATAATTTTCACGCTTAGAAAACACAAATCATGCATGGATTTCAGTTCTGTACAAAAGCCTCCCTTATATATATTGGGAAACACAATCAACAGTTTGAAGGTAAATTACATTACTGCTTATTAATATTAGGAGATGTCTAAAAGTGATGCCCTGGATGGCACAGCACAATTTTCTCCCAGGTTTTAGATCCAAGTTACGCTACTAAAACCAGTGTTGTTTCAGAGGTACACGTGGAGCAACTTGCACGGGTCAGAGCTTTGTTTTAGACTGAGTACCACAGACCACCAAGTACAGCTTTGATTGAGTAAATGTCACAGTGTGTCTTAAATATCCAAGTGACTGTAAATTAGAATGATTTCAAATCTAAATCTCCCTTGAGATGAACATAAGACATGCAGAGTCATCAGCTTAATTTAATTTTTTTAAAAAAAATTTTTAAGAGCAGTTAACAGGAAAAATAATGGGGACACCATGGCAATAGAGTATTGGAAGTCATTTCCTACTCATAGGTGGGCTAATCAAAAACACCTAATACTGAATTCTATATCTAAAACTTTATTAAAAGCACAGGAGACAAATTTGCATCTTGCTAAAAGAGGGATTGGCTGAGCATGGTGGCTTTGGAGATCACACTTGTGCAGCTAATTGGGCTTACTTGATACCTTTTCCACTTAATAAAAACCTGTGCTCTCTGGAAATGCCCAACCTTTTTCAATATGAATTCCCCTAAGAATCAAAAGTTAGCTTGGCAGGAAAAATACACTACAAAATGGACTGCAGAGAAATTAACCTGAACTTAAGCAAACCTTAGACACACATTTACAAACAGCCGCAAGCAGCGTCACGCTGTGCTCGTGCTCAGAGTGCAAACACCAAGTAAGGCACATTTTCCTGGAAACCCCTTACCTGTGCTCTGGATAAAGAGCCAGAGATCTGCCCAGAGAGCCACCCGTTTTGGGGAACAGGTGGGTGGTAAGAACTGCACACACAGGAATTCCCCGGAATCAGGCAGTGCAGATTGAAGTCACTGCACCTCTCCCTGGGGCTGCTCCCTCTTCTTTGGCCAGGAATGCTGGGTGCAGAGGGTTTTTTCTCTTGCCTTCTTTCTTGCCCTTGCCTCTAGGATTCATTCAGGCCTCTGAAAACTTGCCTTGGTTGTATTTTTCCTGAATAAAAATCCCATTGTCAAAATGAACAGCAGTGTCCTACTTCCTTTCCTGCCTGGGTCTTTACCCAATCCTCAGAAAAGGCCGGAGCAGAAGAAAAGAGAGGAGGCTTTTCCAGACCCAGGTAGCAGCAGGTCTCACAATGCCATTCACTCCCCCAGTACTTTTTGCAGACCATAACCTAAATATTTTTCTTGCCTTCCTACCTTCCCACTGCCTCCAAACAACACTGTTAATCTGTCTTAAGAACCTGCACTTTGCAGACAGCTCATTTAAATATGTCACTATTAGAGCACTGTGGGTGAAGGGAAGAGTAGTCAGAAGCCCTGGAGACTCACTGTTTGTATGTATGAGAATGATGCAATTTCTGGATCTAACCAGCAACTCAACAAGGAATTACAGGACTCAAACAGCAGTTTACATATTAAGAGATCAGGTACAATCGTGGTGCCTAAAGGAAGGCCATTATTGATATCAAAACCTCTAGAAGTAGGAAAAGCTGGCAGAGATGTTGACACATTCTATTTTTGCGTGGAAATTAAATTGGTAGGAAGGAGGTAGGAACATTTGCACAAATTATCTTTTAGAAGTTCAGTGCCTCCTGCTGTTTAGCACTTGAAATCATCATTTTTGACATGCCATTTCACTGCTAAAGAGATGAACATCAATTTAGAAAGGCTAGCAAAGATCCCAATGCTGGATTTAAGCCCTGTTTCATTGTGATACACAGAAGAAGCCCTACTTCAGATTTACATGCAAGTTAAACCCCATATAAGCTATTCTCTGAGTTACCAGCAAGTACTGAAGAACCTCTGGAGACCACATTGTATTGAACAGACTTGGAAGTGTCACCACAGGAGGGGTGTGGAGGAACAGTCCTACACCTACATCCTTCCAGGGCCCCACTACTCCTTTCACTGCCACCCCCAGCAGGCTTGTGCACCTGAACATCACCACAAAAGGCACCAGCCCTGGAAAGAGAGGCATAACTCTGTGTGTGGCTGTGTTTATCTACAGGCACCTCTGAGCCCTGAAAAGCTTCAGCAGCAGATGTTCACCGTGCTGAATTAGTTCGCAGCCCTTTTTCGGCAGCCACGACATTTATTTCCATTCTCACACTCCCATCAGCCAGAGTAACTCAGCAGAGGGTTGGGGGAAAAAAATGGAATTTCAGAGGCAGTGGATCCATTAGTCAGACACAGATGCCCAGTCTGGACACTCCAACGCCACACCTGGGATATCCAAAATCAGCTTTCAGGAAAACAACAAGTTTCTGCCTTATCCTGCTCACGCCCCAGCTCCCCACAGGTCGGATCTCTCACATCCCACAGCACTTTTCCTGTTAATGGAAGCTGCCACGCTGCATTGGACCCAGCAACCATAACACTCAGACAGAGTGTCCTCTGTAAAAGTACAAATAAAGGCGGAACTAGAATTTCCGAGTGCTTTCAAGGTTTTTACTCCACCTGTACTGCAGCAATCTGAGTTGTAAGTGACAGAGCTGTGGATCATTTACAGAAATCATCTCTGGAGTGCCAACTGTAACCTCGCCATCACCCATGGACACCAAGTACATGAAAACCTCACAGTTTTGTTTCAAGGTCTTCCAGTCTGGTCAGGGTTAAACAGAAAGAACCCTCAAGCCGCCTGCCTGTGAAATAAATCAATGCAGATAATTTACTTATTATTATCATGAGAATCGATTAGCATAAAGAAACAAACAGTGGAGCTACCACACACACCACATTTGCACTTGCTGTCCACATGTTGCACCTATTCCTCTGCTCTTTTTCCTCCAACAACCATTGGAATAATTATTCTCAGAGAGCATTAACTACAGCTCAAGCTGCAGGCATAATTTCCACTTCCTCGGAGACCCAATTACAGGTTATAGGAAACAGCTCTGAGGACAACCTCCCACTCCACAGTTTCATATTTATATAACTAAAGCCCTCATTGTTTCACTTGCCTTTTGGATCTGGCAGCCAAATAGCACAGTGCAAAGGGCTAACTTTAAACCCATTTTAAGTTGACTAAATATATACATTATGAACAGTTTCTCTCTTTAGAATAACCTTTCTACTTCCCTTTTTAGAGGTAAAACATGCACTTGGTGCTAAGTAGCTCTAATTAAAGCAAAAGGGTGTTCTCCTTCAGAATTAATAGATCATTGCACTGCATCATTTTCCTTATATGAGTACATCAAAAGAAGGTTATCGGGTATCCTGGAGATCCCACAGCTGTACCAAAGCAGCTAAACTGCCACCCTGTAAGCTAAATTGTGGTTTCCAGAACTCTGTAGATGTGTTTTGTCTGTTTGTTTTTTATTATTTAAATACAGGCTTAATTCAAGCTAAGGCACCGTGTGGTGGCACCAGGAGTCTCCTGAAGCCAGTGCATCACACCTCCTGTACCAAAACTTGATACTGAAAATGAGCCTAGAGCCAAAGGAGTCCGAGAGCTCAATCCTTTTCCTGAAATAAACCCCGCTGAAAATCTCTCTGACCAACACCTTGCTGACTTTCTGATGTACCTCACTAACAAGTGTTCACAATTAGGGATCCAGTGTTATATATATATATATACACACCTATATAGCACCTACCATACAAGCTGAAGAAAACTGTTTATTTGCAGCAGGAAGTAATAAAATGCAGCAAGTGGACACCTGTCAATAGCTGAAGGCACATTTGGTCTCTTTAAAAGCCTGGTTTTCTCTCAGTTTTACCCAATCTGTTTGCATTTCTCTAATACATATCCCTATTATATTTCTTGGCATTAAATTAACACAACACAAGCGTGGACAGATTTTGAGTTATGCAGAGAATACGGGTAGAAACTATGCAGCCACTTTCTAGGATTTTTGTTATCCAACCTTGAGAAGTACAAAAGGGCAAAGAACATTTTAAAAATGAAATCGCAGAAAGTAATAGCTCAACACACAAGTTCAGCACAAAAACATAATACAATTAAATTCACCACTTCACAAAGCAATTTACAAAGCTGGGCAAATACTAATAACATTTTACTTCACAGGTTAGACTAATTACCCAATTTGGTCACAAAATATTAAGAAAGGGCGTATATCAGTTAGCAGAAATCTGCAAGGTGTTTCAGTACATCTTTTCTGATCTGCCTTGTTCTCAGGGGTCCTAACTGTGATTGAGCAGCAGTTACTTGTGGTTTTTCTTTTCTTTAAGTTAAAAAAAAAAACAACAGGCCCTTTAGCTGAGACAGTCTTGCAAAAGCATGAACTTCTCACAACAATGCACCTCCACTGATCCTCATTTGGCTACTTTTGGAATTAATGTGTTGGTGATATTTCCAGCACTAAATCAATTTATATCATTGAACATCTTGCATCGAGGAAGATCTGCAGATGTGGGGTAATTTATTTTGGCATCCACCTCCAGTTCAGGGAGGAGAGATAAGCACAGGAACCTGGATCAACCTGGTTTTGAACGTATTTAGAATTTCATGAGAAAGAGGCAGACCCAAAGAAGCAAGAACCAACATTGAACCACGAGTAGCAGTTCACACAGGTGGGAGCCTGGGAAAGTCCTCAACCGAGGCATTTCCATCTCAAGAGATGTGAGAACTTTCTCTTTTTCTTACCCAAGCCCTCTCTTGAAAATTATTCTTTCCCACGCAGTAAACAGACTGGAAGCACATAACATGCAGATCAGCATAGGAGGAGAATGTGGATTCTCTGTTACAGCAAGAGAAGGAATAAAAATAGGAAAGAAATACTGGCCTGCAAAAAAAAAAAAAAAAAGAAAAAAAAAGAAATAGAAAAGAAAGACTGAGAATCTTAAAGTTCCCTTCACAGAAAAAGCATATGTAAGAGCCAAACTCCCAAAGATAACTTTTTTTTTCCACTCAAATTACTCCCAAACTCTCAGTTCTCATAGCTATGGATAAATTCTGATGTCTATGCAGCTTTTCCACAGCAGCTCTGGGTGCTACCTCAGGGCTTTCATTCATAAGTTACTTCAAACACACACAGGAATAAAAACTCCAACACCAACTCCCATCCACTGTCAGGATCCCTCACCTCCAGCTTCTCAGCAACTTCAACACAAAACAACAAACTAGACAAGAGTTTTACGTTAGCAGAGTACTACTTGTAGTACAGCATGCAGAAACCTGCACATTCAAGTACTCTGTGACAAACGTCAGAATGACTGCACTTGCAAATACATTCATTTTTTCCATCCTTACATTTTGCCTGAAGAATTCATACTGAGTAAGGAACACATTTCTCTTACGAGCAATATTTGATATTTACTCAGTTAAAATGGTTTAGCACTTACATTTACGGTTTATCTCTGGTATCTGTATATGATCAAACGCAACACTGAAAACTGGAATTGTACTGCCCATAACTCAGCAACCAGTGCAGGCCAGACAAGCAACATTTAACATCATGTCATCAGAAGAGCTCACAGATTTATCCTGCCTGACCTATGGTGGCTGCAGTTCCAGTCATCGACTTAATTAAGAGACACAGATGTTTTGGTTTTGCTGCTTTCCTTGCTCATAGATTAACTGAGCCTCTGCACCTGCTGTCTCACTTCACTTACTGGGTCAGCACTGTTATTATTTCTTTTCTCTAGGTTTGCTCTTTCCCACAGAAGTTCCCTATCTACACAAGAATGAAGAAGTAAACAAGAAACTTCAGGAATACAGAAATAAACTAATATTTATTCCATTTTGCTATAGACAAACAATCCCTAATCCACGCGTATTCCTGATCCATCTTAAAGAAATATTCACTATTTTAACAACTCACTAGAACCTGTAGCTGCACTTCATACAAGATCAGCAAGTGGGAGAAATTCACTTTTTCACTTGGTAAACAGAAAGAAGGAGGAGAGGAATGGCTGAGATGTCAAATGAGGATACATAAAAAGTAACAGAGTGCTTTTTTCAACAGTATTTTATTACAGAGAGGTCCCTCAGACTTTAGGCCTACTATGACTGAGCATTAAAATTTTTAAGGAGACATTACTTGCAACGACTGCCTTGTTCCCTTTTCTCCTTCTCCTGCCTTCATATCATTTTCTGTCTGTACCCTACACATGAATAGCCTTTTTCCTTTGCCTTTTCCTTTACCTTTTGTGTTTTGCTAGCCTTCCAACAGTGACCTCTTAATACTGATTCCATTTGTTCTCAAAGCTGAACTAGTCTAATTTATGTTACCTCATCAATTCCCATCACCCTCACCTCAGGGAAAGCATCTTCTCTTCCTACACGTTTCTAAAATCTGCTACAGAAGAGATAATAAATGATGCCTCCTACTCAACTGAAGTTCAAAGCCTGTGAAAATACAAGTTATCTATATGCCTTTGCTCTTCTTACAAATTAGTAATGATTCTGGAATGCTTCCCCACAGCAATTAAGACTCATTCAGTTAAAATTACTATATTCTGTCACCTAGGTTTTAGTCCAAAAAAAAGTTACGCGTTTTCTATTAACATCACAACCGAAAGCTGTACAAATAACTTCAGGGTTTCAAAAGGCACAGCCAAAAAATGCTTCTGATCCTCACAAGTTTACTCAGCTTGTTAGGGTGAGTTACAGCCACGAGGGTTCAGGTAGAGAGAAACAACATTCACAACGAGGTAAAAGGAAGAGTTGCAGTGCACCAGAACATACATCTTCTAATAATCACTATTACCTCTGTTAGAAACAAAGAACTGGGTGGTTTTTGTGTTGTTGTTGGGGAGGCACTGAAGGAGGGGGTGAAGGAAGAACAAAACTATCACCACAACCTGCACCATAGAAATATCCAACATGTCAAAAAGATTGCAAAAAAGATTTGGTCTGGAGGCTATCTTGTAGCATTTATTCATTTATTAAGCTAAGAAAACCAAATATTCATAATGTCAACTTGATAACTGAAACATTCGTCCCATTCTGAAAAAATGTTAAAATGTTGCCTGACTGTGCCATTTCTCTTCAAAACATTGCTGTTGGATGAAAAATATAATGAAGGTGGCTTGTTCCCAATCCACTCTCTGCTCATACAAATCTTGACTCTCCTAGTTTATCAATTGAAAGGAGTGCTGTAGAAGAATAGGCTTCAAAAAGTACTTCTCAGTCCATCTCTTTTTACAATACTGTATTATAAAGAGCAGAAGCCAGAGATTTTTAAATGTTACCTTCATAGAGAACCTCATACTCAGTGGGGACACAGCTGTATCCTTGAATCAAATCTGGAAGGCAGTCCTTACAGAAGGAATGGAGGCAGGGCAGCATTCTGGGCTCTCTCCTCTGCAGCTCCCATTTGCACACCAAACAATTCCTCAACAGATCCAGGGTCTCCATTCCTGCCGGCTGAAGTCTGGCCCCGAAAACACGAAGAGTCACAAAATGGCTCATGACAAGCCCTGCACTTCACAAAACACTTGATCACTCAAGCGCAAACCCGAGGGCAACACAGGATGCACGATCAAATAAACAACACTCATTTACCCCTGCGAAAAAAGAGGTTCCTTGCAGCTGAAAATCACATACCTGCTTTACAGAGAATATCTTTGCAGATTGTTGTGCAGGAAAGTGTGGTTTAAGGTTTACAAACCATGATCCCACTATCTCTCTAGTATTTGCAGCTTCTGTAAAAACTGAACTAATCTGTTCTATTGATCTACTTACAAAGCTGAATTGTCATACACTGTACATTTCCTGCTAGAAGCACTGAAACTGTGCAATTAAAATGATGAGATTCTCGGACTGCTTTTACAATTTCACTCCAATATTTTACAGTTTTCAGGTAAAGAAAATAATATCCATACGTCCATCATTTCAGCAATGCATGTTAAAAAACTGCCTTGAAAAGTGTACAGTATCTGCTGACAATCTTCTTTATAGAAAATGCACTTTGCAGCAATCAAATTTTAGTTATCAAGATGACCACAGATCAGATTATAGACCAAAGCTGAGCTTCCCAGTGTTCCTCCCACCAGCCCAAGCTCCCCAAGGTCACCTGAGAGTTTTGCACTTCGTGTTTCATCCTCAGTTCTGAGATTGTGAGAGATGTTGGTCAGATACAACCTGCAAAGGGCAACTCCTACGAGTTGAATCAGAGGAGAAAAAGCAAATAAAGCCTCATTTCCCCTGAAGTCACTCTTCAGCTGATCCAACCTCCTGGGACCAGAGCCCCATGCAGCTGCCGATTGGCCCGGCATGGTGGCCCTGCTACCAGCAGGATGTAATTGAAGCTACAATCTCCAGATTTCCCCAGCACGGAGGAGCAGCAGCTCTAACCTCAGAGCTATCTGTTCTCCTGAGGGATTCTGTCTTCTGGTAGAGCCAGTGGGAATGGTTAGTAAGCAGATCTGGGTCTGGGTTTTTATTCTGCAATGCAAAAAAGTTATGAATGTCTCAGAAATTAACAACCAGTAGTTTTTTAAAGTGTCGTATCCTGAAGTCATCGGTATTTAAAACATTTTAGAAGAAAAGTGAACCCTGTGTTAAAGTCTGCATCCTATTTCACACCCAAAACCCATTCAATCAGGTAGATGCCCATCAACGTGACTGACAAATTATTTAGGTAAATTCAATCCTACCACTAAAACTTCAGATTCTAATTCCAAAACCAGAGTTCCCTTTGGAAATGAGCTGTGCCTGTTGTACCTGTGGTTTAACTAAAACTCTATCAGTGCCTATTACACGAGCTCACTTTTTACAGTGCATCTTCATCAACCATCTATCACAGGCAAATGTCACTAGAGCAGCACAGCCTCTCAGCTCACTCCATCTCTGTCATTTCTTGCCGCTCCTGTTGCTAAGAAGACGAAGCAGCACCTACAAAAACATGTCATGTCTGCAGTAGGAAGTTGAGGTCTTAAACTACCACATTGTTGACACAGAGAAACCACAGCCCAAAGCATCGATGCACAGAGAATCAGTGCAAACAAAGCCTGATACTGGGAAATGCTCTGTCACCTTGAAAGCCAAATCTGGGGCTGGATGAGCACGAGCAGGTTACCGCAAATTTCAATTTATGCCTTTTGAACAACATACAAAATGGTGTAGCATTTTTTTGGTAGAAAGGGGAAGAATAAGAGTGAAAAAAACGTGCTTAAAATCTTGTTCTGAGGCAGGTATGCAAAGCAGTAGTCAGGCAGCTGGAAGAGGAGAAGGCTGATGTATATAATGAGCTACAAGAAGGCCCAGAAAGAGAATCCAGGGAATTACAGGCCTGACCTCGGTGCTGGGAAAGGTCCTGGTGCAGATCATCTTGAGCACCGTCAAGTGGCACTTGTGCAACAGCCAGGGCACCAGAGCCAGGCAGTGCAGAGTTATGAAAGGCAGGTCCTGCTTGACCAACCTGTCCTTCTCCGACAAGGTGACCCGCTCAGTGGATGGGGAAAAGGCTGGAGCTGTTGTGTGTCTGCCCAGACTGCAGTAAAGCCTTGCACACCGCTTCCCACACATTCTCCTGGAGAAACTGGCTGCTCATGGCTTGGAGGGGTGCACTGGTCACTGGGGGAGGAACTGGCTGGATGGCTGGGGTCAGGGAGAGGTGGTGGATGGAGCTACATCCAGCATCACATATCAGGAAACAGCAGTCCCAGCAGACAGCGAGAGACAGCTCCCTAACTCCTCTGTATTTTGGAACAAACTGTGCAATTATGTTATGGCTGTTCACAATCAGCAGCACCACTGGCTAAGATGTACTTTATAAATGGAATGCATGTCAACCTCACCCTAAAAGCCCTCTAAATTTAATTATTGCCAAACACTACGTTATAAGTTGATTAACTAGGATTCTATCACACATACTAGAAGATAATTTGCAACTATTAACAACAATTCAACACTTCAGTAGCGAGTATAAAGTGACAGTGTTTGTAGGCTTTTGGTCTGACACCTAAGAGCCAGCTCGCTGGCTTCAGCTATTTTACCATCCAATCCTGCTCTAGCATGCAGCATCAAGCCTTGCGGACACCGCAAGTCCTAATTTGATGTTACAACCAAGCAAGGACCATTTTAGGCAGTCATTTCAAACCAAATACATCAGGACTTCACACACAGCAGTTCCAGAGCTGTGCCACTGCTTTGCCAGCTTGAGGAAGGTTGAGGATAGCCGGCACCAACTCTGTCCCACAGGTGGCAACCGCAGGAATTGCATACCCAGCCGGGGAAGGGCAGTGATTGCAAATGTTAATGAACAGTTACTGATACACTACTACAATCCTGCATTTCTTTGTCCCCACTCCTGCTGTTCCACTCCCACAGGCCAGGGCACCATCCCCACAGATTCCCCCTGGATGTCACTTTAGGGTACAAGAATCCCCAAGCCTCCTTTTCACAGACAGCTGTAGAGAGGATCACCAAGAGAAGAGCAGCACAAATACAGAACTTAGTTTTGCCACCCTGCAGAGACAAAACAATGAGGTATCTGCACACGGCAGGTACTGAACTCCGTCGTCAGGCAATTTCAAGATGAAGTGAGAAGCAGTCAAACTACGGATCAAAAACTGCCAGAAATAACTACACAGGTAAGATTCAAGTGTGAGCCATGTCCGGACAAGTCAGGAAAGAAAAATCAGAACAACCCAAACTTCTGCAAATCAGCTCATTTTATGCATCGTGTTTATTCAAAAAATTTGAATAAAACAAAAACTTTTATGCCACAAGCACACAGGCACCACCAACTTCTTTGATCTTCTCCTCTGCTCTTCTGCTGAAGAACTTTGCTTTCACAATGACAGGCTGCTTGGGCAGCTTCCCCTTGCCCAGCACTTTGTAGTAGCCCTAGAAAGATTTAGAAAAGAAGTTCAGTGTTTGTAATCAGCTTGCAAGCTCCTATCTTCAAGGCCTGCTAGCACACACCAGTTAAAAACAAAACCACGATCACCATGACCTCATCCAGTCAATCCATTACATTAAAAGGACAATCGTGACATGGAGACCATTAATACAACAGCTGCTGAAGTCGCTGCTGGTGAGAAGTGGGGCCTAAGTGGCCAACACAGGTGTTTGATTTGGGAGGCAGAACACCAGCACCTGGCAGAGCAGTGTCCCTGATTCGGTGGCTGGCTGAGACACAGGACATCACAGCCAGTGAATATGGATCAGGTGTTTCTGTCCGAGAGCTATAGCACACCAAGACAACCAAACATGTGGAGATGTGACTCTAGCCTCGAAGGTGGGCAGGTGACATGGTGTGAGACCCGTTTCACCACAGTTTTGCTCCTCCAGAACATTTCAAACAAGCCATCTTTCACCACCCACCCAAAGGAGGGCAGTGCCTGTCCACAAACACACAGAGTATGAGGAGAAGTTGTTACAGGGAAAAATGTAACAGCCGAAGTGCCTCTGTAACTACTCATAGCCCAGGAGATCTGTCTCGTGAACCTCAGAGCACTCAAGCAGCGGAGCTTATCTGCGGTTCAGCATCTCCCCAGCGGGACAGGCAAAGCTCAGCCACTCACGGGACAGCGGGAATGCCAGGGCCGAGTCCGGGCAGGAGCTTACCGAGCGCACGACGTCAATGACCGGCGCCAGCCCGGCCTCGTTCTTGGCGTAGTTGAGCCTCGTCTGCTCACTGACCAGTGTCCACAGCTTGTCCAAGTTCACAGTGGGACAGAACTTCTGGTTCCTCTTCAAGTGATAGTGTCTCATGCCTACCTTCCCAAAGTAACCAGGGTGACTGTGGAAGAAACACATTCCGCATTGGATCACATTTTTAATTCATCCTGAACAAGCAAAACTCTAAACTAACACTGAAACGAGCATCTTACGTGATCAAAGTAATCAAAATGCCACCTTATACCTTTTTTTCATATCAATACATGTCCGATTCAGGTGTTATAATGATTAGTATCCAAACCAAGGAAAAATCATTTGAAGTGTTTCTTCTCCCTTGAACTCACAACTGAACCCCCCTCACTGGTGAGTTTGTATTTCTGGGGAAGCCCCAACCCCACGACCCCAGGGAGGGCTGCCCTGCCCAGGAAGCTCTGGCACTGCTGTCACTAACCCGGTGACTGACGGCGCCAGGAATGGCACAGCCAGTGAATAGAGATTAGTGGTTCCTGTCCGAGGACTCCAGCACACCAGGACCACAGGCAGGGCCCAGATGTGACTCTATAGTCTCGGGAATCAGACAACATCCCCCACCTCTACAGGATGCAGCCAACAGGACAGTTTGGATTTAACATCACATTCTGAATTTACTGTGTGTGCATCATTAACGTCGTAACGGGCAACTTGGCCAAGTCTACCCAATGCTGCACTGAACTCCAAGATGCCAAGCGAAAAAGCCTTTAATTTTAGGGTAAGTGGAGACATGAGCAGCTATAATGCCACACTTCCCATTGAAAGAAAAAACACGTATGATTGCAGGAAACTTTGTTAATTCACATACTAAAGTTAGTTGCTTCTACTTCGTGAGCGTGCACGTTGCTAGTATATATTTAAAACATTAGCTTACTATTTATCAAAGTTAATCCTGTGATGGTGCAAACCACCAGCATTACCACGTCCTCCAGGANGGCCCGCGCAGCCGGGCGCCATGGCGGACCGGCCTCCCCGCGCCGCTCCCGCCCGCCGCGGGTTCGGAGCCGCGCCTCCCCACCACCCTCCGCTACTCCGCAATCCCGTCCCGCCGCAGGAACGAGGGGCTACAGCCGCGGGGTCCCGATCCCGGTCCCATCCTGATCCATCCCATCACACCCCATCCCCTCCCGGCGCGGACGCGGCTCCCACCATCTTGCCGGCGTGCGCGAGGGAGAGAAAGGGCGCGGCTCTCGCGAGAGCGGGCAAAGGCGCGAGCGGGCGGGGCCGAGGTCTCGCGAGATTTCGCTGAGGCGGGAGGGCCGGACGGAGCGCTGAGGGGCCGGGCCGGCGCCTGCCCCGCCCACAGCCGGGCACAGCTCCCCGCCTTTTCCCGGCACGGAAAAGCCGCGTTTCGACCAGGATTCAGGAAAATTTTTAAGTTTGGTCACTTTATTAAACAGCCGTAACAATGGGAAAATGAACACCACGTCCTTAAACACAATTATCTGCCACACTGGAGTGCGAATTCCCGGAGTGTTACTGTTTCTTAAGCTTGGTTTCTAGGGGTTTTTTTAAATGGATTTTATGCTAAGATTTTAAACAAAACTTCACCAGTTTTAAACAGAGGTCTCAGTACTGGATTTATTTTTCTTTAGAATTCCCTGGTGCACTTACAATGTTCCATGCTCAGGAAGACCATTAGTTTTATCAACTATTTTAGTAGGGAAAATAATGCGCTCCTTGGTTTTTGTTCATCCAATCCTTTTAAACACAACCTCCAGATAACACAAGGGTTGTTTTATACAGCTGTAGTCTGAGGACCAAAAAGGCACCTACAGGTTTCTTGGAACATGATCTCACCTTGTCCAATAGTATCCTCTGATTCACATTACAAAAGCGGGAACATGCTGATGGATAACACAATGTTTAAAAGCTTTCTCCTTTAATTTTTAAAGTGCAAACAGAGGAAAAGAGCTTTGGCGCAGGAGATGGGTTTTACAGCACCACATTCTTGTACATCAGCATTCCATGGCTTTGTCTTGCCTTTGCAGTGACTCCACAGCACGTCCTGGTAAAGTTTTATCCATCATTTTCTTAAGAGGAATATGTATTTCCACCTACATTTACTAGCAGCTGTTGTTTACAAGAAGGCCAGAAGCCACCTGTACAAGTGACGCTATTCCTTCCACGCTGAAGAATTACACCTAGGAATCATTCTGGAACTTGGAGCATATTACAGAGTGAAACTAATGGAAGTTATCAGTTGTGATGACATTTCCCCTGAATCAAAAGCACCTGGTATTTTACAGACGTTTTAGGTACACTTAAGAAGCTTTTGTGTATTCTCGAGTGTGAGGGAGGTAATTGAAAAAGGAAACTACTTCACCTTTTTAGTGAATAGCCCCTCGAATTTGCTCTATGAGGCTGATAGCAAACCAGAACCACTGTCAGGTTAGGAATTGCGCAAGCCTCAAAGCCGATGTGACTACAGAAATCATACTGCAAATGACAAAAAACAGAGCATGATGGGTTTCCTTTAAAGAGAAGGGGCTTTAACCCAAACTACATGTCATGAAATAGCAAACCTACCAAAAGACAGGTTCGTCATAACCACTTTACATTTTAATTACAAATTCATTTAAAAATCACAGGCAAGTTGCTGGGTCTGTACCTGCTCCACATGAGGAAGTGCAGAGGTTTGCAAAGAATATAAACAAACAGGTCTATTTACAGAGTTTATTAGGATCCATACATACATACATTAGGAAAGGCTGTACTGTACCTACTCGCTGCAGCTTGCATGTCAGAGAGCTGAGACCTCCCCAGGCTTAGCAGTCTTAGTGCAGAATGGGTTACAAGGAGTTTACTGACCAGAGTTCAAACCAAGTGGAGGTTTTGTAATGTGAACTGAGTACCTTATTATCGAGTTACTTTGTTATTTCTCCTTTAACATTAAGTAGAAGGAAACAAACAGACAAGCGCCTGTGCCGCAGGAGAGTGGCCCCGTGCGTACAACCTCTCCCACGTACCCAAGCTCATTCACCCCGCAGTGTTCAGGCACCAAACATCCCTTGAAGTCAGTGGTTCTGCTGAGACAGTCAGCTGCACAGAATCAGCTACTCATTTTTGCACCAAGCATAACTCAACTCATACTAAAGGAAAAAAAACAAGCACCTGTTATTCTCAGGAATATACAAATATTTACCACAGTTTTCTCGCTCATTACAAAACCAGTTACAAAAGCTTACAGCACAGTATGTACAAACTCTACCCCAATACGCGGAGGAGCCACCACGTGGCACCCTGTGTGACAGCATCGCTCATGGCCTGGAGCCGCCGCAGCTCGCTCCGCTCCCCTCCCGCTCCGCACTCTGGAACGCCGCGGGTGTCTCGCGCAGTGCCATGAACAGTCTTTGGCTTGGTGTTTCAGCAGGAAGGAGCTAGTTCTTCTTGTGAAGGAACTTCATTTTGTTACCTAAAGGAAGCACACCGTCAGTCTCTGGCAGACACCGGAAGTCAATGAAAAGATTTAGCAAATGGGTCTAACTTTTAATTGCTGTGGGTAACTCTTCTACTCAGCACCAGCAGGGACAGCTGAGTTACAGAATTCTGCTCAGACACCACCCTGTTCCACTCCTCGATTATGGTTTGGTTTCCCCATCCCCAAGTGAAAATGAAAGTGTTAACAAGGACCATAATTAAATCTGGTTTTACCACCTTTAACTATGTTTTTATTGTTTTCCTTTTTGTATTTCCGATTACGCTGAAACTGCTCGACTACCTCATTTCACTTCGGGTACGGCTTTTTTAAATTAAAGAAACAACCACCACCATCATGAAAACTCATTTCAGAAATACTTCCAAAGATTTTCCTCACCGAGGCCTCGCAGGAACTTGTTTACTCCACTCTGTTCCGTGTCCGGGAGCTCTTCCAGATACTGTTCCACCCTCTGCTCGAAGAGCCCTGCGGCAGACGGAGACAGGGACTGGGGTGAGCCGTGTCCGGCGGATCCCGCATCCCGCGGTGCCCGCGCACGGCCCTGGCTCCCGGCCCCGGCCGCCTCCGCTCCCAGCGACCTTCCGGTTAACCGGGCAGGATTTTAGGGATGCGTTTCCGCTTTCTCGGCGGGCGCAGGGGGACGGACATCGCCGCTATCGGCGGGACGTGAGCGGAACAGCGAGACCCGCACCGCCGGGGAGGCACCCACCCTTACCTTTTGCCCTGCACTTCCTCAGCTCTCTGTCCTGAATGAAGCCAGCGAACATTTGGGATTCCATGAAAACTTCCAAGAAGCGACGGATACTCTTGGAGGCCACAGATTTACGGAAAGCCTCCCTTTGGAAGGCACGCTCTCCTTTTTCATTCTGGGTTAGGAACAGGGAATAATGGCCAACTGTCTCCACAAAGAATCGGATAAAAACCTCAGACACTAATCCATTCAGGGTGTTACATTCTGCAAAATAAGGCGGCAATAAGACACCAAAATCAGCTGCTACCAGAGCTGTCAGCATTATCCCCGCAGGGCCAGGCTGTGCATCTCCCGGTTCCCTGATGCCGTGCTAACAACTGGCAGGAGCTGCAGCAGCTCCCTGCACACCTGGATGCACATGGAGAGGGTGACAGCGCCATAACCACGGGTGCCAGTCTGCAGAATTGGTGTTCCGTGACCAAGAGTCAGCGAGAATTACAAAGCCTCAGGAGACAGCTCAGAAAATTAAACGTTTGATGGGTGTTTCATCAAAATTATACCTCCTATTTTCACTCTTGAGCAAGTTCTAATCAGAAACTTCTGAATGATTCAGCATTAAAATATTTCTCCCTGAGGATAATAAGCCTGTACCAAAAACTGATCAGAAATGGTCTGTTGTAGAATTTGGGTTTTCATAGTTTCTGAGATGTTAGAACAGTTTTATATATGTAATACATATGACTAGAAATAAATTTCAAAAACTGATTAGGGGCCTGTTTCATACCTTTTAACCACAGGCATTTCAATTCACCCTGTGCTGTTTTTATCACTGCTGAAGGGAAATATGAACCTTCAGAGGCAACCCAACCCAGCTTGCACTAAAACTCTTCTCTGGTGGTACCTGCTTCTCTTCCCTGAAAATACCGAGTGCCAAGAGCAGCTCCAAGCTCAGACACACCCCTAAGCCTGGAGAATTATCTGGATTGAGTTAGGGCCAAGTTAACTGCAAACCTCTGTTTGAGCAAAGGTTCAGAGGGACCTGCGGGAGTCCACATCATTTACAAAGAAATTAAAATAAATCATGGGTGAGGTATTACTGTGGGTTGATGCCATCAGTCTCATTCCCTGTGTGCTCAGAGATGGCCTTTGATGTCACCAAAGGTGTTTGGGACCTCAAGTCCCATCTTTGTTTCTCCTGCATGGAAAGTCACAATTCTACCTACGTTTGTTTACACAAGCCCCTGTTTCCAAATGAACTTACCATCATCTGAATCACTATCTGAATCCTGATTTATCAGTTCATTCTTTCTCTCTAGAGCCTGCTCCAGAGCAGCTTGCAATTTTCTAGGTAATAGTGTGGCTTCATCATCCATCTGATAGAGCAAAAAAAGAAAATCTTTAAGCCACAATAATCTATGCAGGAGCTACAGCAAATACTTTCAGAAGGTTTAAAATTCAGATGAAAAATATTTCTATCTGCTACTGTCATGGCTACATAAATATAATAATGAAAACCTATGTGCAACTAACAAATGCTCCTAAACAAAGTTTCTCGTCACTCTTAATAAGAATAAAGTCAGGATTGATGATCCAAAGAGCAGGTAAACACAGAAATGTAGAATCAGCTCTTTACATGACAAAGAGTCCAAATAGTTGTGTTTAACTAAATACACATCCTGTGAAGCCTTGCTAGGTGTACACACAGCTGCTGTAGTTGGTTTTAGGCAGCTCCTTTGGTCCCTGACAGTTGTTTTTACTGTTCTGTAGTTTATCTTGTTTTCTGGGTCTTGCCCCTGTTGCTTTCTTCATCTTATTTAATGCTCGTTCAGCAGAAGCCAAGTAGACACAGGAGCCTTCGCTCTGCAGCCACTGCTCACCAGCCATATTATCCAGGGAATAGTACACAAAAATTTCCTCATCCAGCCTGCAGATTGTTGTTTTGAAATTATTTAGTGCCACGTGACTGTCAGGAGATGGTGATCCCTCATCCCCCTGTTTACAAAGCTCCTGCTTTCCCTATCCCGTTAAACTATTCTCCACCTTTGTGCTCTCAATCAGGAATTTGCTTTGCAATTTTTGTCCTTTTCACCTCCAACAGTGTGAGTTTTCTTGCTAAGGTTATGTTATTATCTTTGGATGTTTTCCTTCCACTGTGGATACAGTTCTTGATTCCTTCTGACAGTCACAGCTGTAATCCCTTCTGCATACCTGAGAAGTTCTTATTTGCAGGTGGAACAGAAAACGAGAACGTTTTTTTCCCCTAATCACTTTCCCTTTGCACACACAATTCCTGCCAAATCCTTCTGATCAAAGAAACCCAATCATTCTAAAGGAGTAAACAGCTTGCTAGACTGCATGGCAGCATTCTGAGCTGTACTTTACCTGTCTGATGAATCGATCAGACCCCAGGTTAACCATCAAAGCCTAAAGAAAAGAAAACACTGCGGTGAAATATATCTGAAGATACAGAAAACATTCATCTGTTCATTGCTTTTTAACAGCAAAAGATCATCTGCTGAACAAGCCTCGACATGAATCAAATTCCTACTGTGAACCTACAGTGTGCCTTACGAAACAACATGAAGGTTTTCTTTAGAGCTACAAGTCTAATTTAACATAGATACAACAGATCTCATACCAGATAAAAAAAAGTTGAAAGGGTTTTTTTTCTTAAATCTACACAAGTTATTGCTAATAATTTTTGTTAACATGCAGTTGAAAAGTGTTTCAGAGGGGTTTAAAGAAAACAGTGTGGAGGCGGCGGGGATTCCGAATGGCAAGGGTGTGAAATATTCATGATAACAAAGCAGCAGAGCTGAGAGATGGAGCTGGGAAGATGTGGAATAGCAATGTTAGGAAAGTGGAAGGAAAATGGAGCAGAGATTTACATGGGCCAGAGGCTCACAGGGCCTTGGAAGCATGCACAAGAAAATTCGTTAGAAAAATTATAGGAAACTAATAGAAGCAAGAGAGGAGTGCCCTTGAATTTTTTTGTGGTATTTTACTGGAAGAGCTGGTGAAGTATAACTCTCATTTGATTTCCAATATAGCATCAACAAAGTCTTAGAAGTTAAAATTGTTAAAGGTTTTGTTTCCTGCATGGGCTATGGCTTCATGCACAACTTCCATTAGGATTAAGAGGTGGCATAGCAGATGGCTTCCTCTTGTCCCAGAACAAATCAGCATATTTACACCCTACTTACTGGTGACCAGGTAAATATTCACCTGTCTCTGACAAGGTACCAGGTGTGGAAGAGGGGCAGAATAAAAGAGTAAAGCTACTGCTGCAGTTT
The DNA here is from genome assembly GCA_013397845.1 of Melanocharis versteri. Lineage (NCBI taxonomy): Eukaryota > Metazoa > Chordata > Aves > Passeriformes > Melanocharitidae > Melanocharis > Melanocharis versteri. Next base: position 277,245 of record VZTG01007194.1, on the reverse strand, counting down.
TGCCAAGAGGCAGTCGCCCATGAGAATCAGGCAGAGAAGAAACAAAGAGGCAGATTAAAAATTAAACATGTGAGGATTTATGTGCCAGTGGCAGCCCTCTCCTGGGAGAGGCCAGCTTTACTCCAAGCAAACAATTGTGGTGCCAGCTCCTACCTCCTCTACGGGCAGGTCCTTGAGTTTGGGCAGAGAGCTGGAGAGCAGCCCCACCAGGAAGGGGGTAGGGCAGCACACGATGTCAATCATGGATGAGGGCAGGACAGGAATGAAGGTGTGCTGCCAGGAGAAGGGGTACAGCAGGGCCACTACAGCGTGGGAGCAGCTTGACAGGGTGCTGGGGAGAGAGGAACAACCAGGTTAGCAAAGGCTTTTCTTGGCTCACAACACCTTCCACCTGCTGAGAAACTCAGCCTGTTGAAATACAAGTGCCCAAGGGGCTGCCTCTCTGGCACTTCTGACTTCAGACAGCCTTGGTCCCCTTCCAGTCCCTGCCCTCTCTGTACTGTGCAGTGTGGTAGTTCACAGGAGACTTCAAACCGAAGATAAAAAACTAGAATCCATTTGTTTCAAACTCGAATCCATTTGCTTCATAGCAGTCAGGAGATGATTTGATTGAAGACAAGATTCAATGTTCCCAAAAGCACTCAAAAGCAGCCACTTTGAACAATGCTTAAAACCCAAAAGCAACTTCAGATCTTGGCTATTACGATCACGTCAGTAGTAAAAATGCATAATAGTAATGTTCCTAAGCCAAGCACTAATACAGGAACAAAGAAAATGAAAAGTAAAATAAAATTGAAAAAAAATCTTCGTGAAAAACTCTACCAAACTCTACCTTATTCCAAAGGAAAGCTGGTAAAAGCAACACATTTTTCAAAGATTGTGTATTTTTTTGACAACAGCAAATTTTTATTACAGTACATTTTAAAGGGCTTCAGTGATAAAGGTATTGATCCTGCTCAGCAGAGTACTGTAAAATACAGGGTGGTATCCCCTAAAGTTTAAAGCTTGATACTAATATAGAAAATGCCATGCATATGTTGTCCTTCCATCTACTGAATCTGATTCCCTTTTGCAGTCACATGGTTTCCAACTGTTAAAAATTAAGGAACATCATTACCAAGCGAGTTTTAGCATCAGCGGAATAAAGACAGGTTCTCCATATCCCAGCTACAACATCTGCCTCTCGCAGGCTGGGATGACAGAAATTTGGATCCCACATGAGTGAACTAATTTTCTCACATGGCAAACTTCTGCTGTGCTTAATGTAGCCACAAAGAACTATAAATAATAACTGCAGAGCTGTTACTGCTTTAAAGTGCTGGGGAGAGATTCTCATTTCTTCTACTGCAAGACTTGGTGGAGACTTTAGGTGGCATCAGACCTCCACTACAATAACCTTCATGACCATTTTTACTTCAGCTGTGGATTGTTCCAAGGCCAGAGGAAAGGTTTCAGCTGTTTGTTCCTGTCAGTGATTTACCTTTAAAGTTTGCTGAATGAGGAAAGTGAAAATTAGAGGACAAAGAGAGAAAAAGCTGGGGAAGAGCAAATCCTTGTCTTTTACTGCAAAAAATCTGTGGCTTGGTTTTAATTGACACTTCCTCTAAGATCTGACAATCCCAGCATGGGTTTATAACATATGTTGCCTGACACAAGGTTCTTGTAAAATGATGCATTTCTCTAATTTGTATTTTTATATATAGCAGGCAGTGGTGCTGCCATTGCCTCAAGTTTTGGTCTCAAGCATCTACCATAAGAAGCACAGTGGTGTTTTGGAAGAGCTGTGGAACGTGGTACAGACTGCCAGCACTTTCTCAAGATCACTTCAATGACTCACTGGCATTTTCACCTACTACAAATTCAGTCATCTTAGCTGAGCAACTAAAAAAAGAGCCATGTTAAGCTAAAAGCAGGAAGACAAACATTCTTCTGCTCTTCAGTGGGTATTTTTTTCCTTTCTATAAAATGCCCTTTTGTAACATGTTGTTTTACACGCAGTGCTGTGACGTAAATCAGCCCCTGCATCCTCTTGTGCGTGCTATTCCCACGCTAGGGGAGGCTTCAGGCTCTGGCCCGGGACACTGGGATCTCTTCCCGAGCCTTCCCGGGAGCTGGGGCAGGGTGGAGCAGAGTGCAGGGAGCACCCGCCTCTGCCCTGCCAGCACCCTCGACAGTCACACCACCGCCCTGCCAGCACCTCAGCCTCTGCACTTGAGGACTCTGCACACAGCTTTTCAAGTTCAGCCTCAGAAAACCTTTCCCTGTGGGACATCTCATCCCCATGAAACATTCCCTCTGAGCTTTCAGCCTCCAGAACCTCCTGCTGCCATCCCTCCTGGACACCTCTCTGGGGGACTCCCACAGCTGTCACCAACTCCTGCTTGTACAAAGCACCTGTGTGTCTGCACTGGCTGGAAAAATTCTTATTTAGAATGGATACACACCTTCCACTTCAGTGAAATTTTACATTCTGTAAGGTAAAACTCAGAGATGATGAGTGTAAGGGAACCCCCAGCCTAAATCTCTAAAATACAGTTCGGAACCTTTTAAAGGGATATTATTGATGTGAAGCAGGTTTAATAAAGTAAAAAAGAAAGGCCTACCCTGGGAAACCAAGTCTGCTCCAGTTTTTCCTTTCAAAATGTGCAACCCACACATTATCCAACTGTTCTTGTTTATGAGAATCAAGCAGTAAGGTCAGATGGTTTATTTTCTTTAAGGTGTGTGAAGCACACAAAGTAAAGCAACAGAATAGTCGAAGTTAGATTTTCAAAATATTTTCACTTTTAATACTCTAGGGCAGTTCCTGAGAGTTGGTTTGGACAGTGGGCTTTTCCATTTGGTCTGTGCAGTTTTGTGGGAATGCTGTTAATGCTTATAATGTTCTAGCTGTTGTTCTACTGGAAAACACTTCTTTATTTCCATGGTTGTCATCGTGTAAAAAGTTATTTGGGATTTGCCAAGGTTTTGGTTCTCTCTATGCCTTTTATTCACTAGATTAAAAAAAACCTTCAGTGTCTGATCTTCTCCCTGTGAAGGTGGTAATACAAGATTATACAAGTATATTGAGACATTTCTTAATGACAAATTTCTCTTGAAGGGATCCTTTATCGTGTTTCAGGCAAAATATGACATTGCTTCTTTCCCACTCAAAGTTGATTTATGTTCCTGTGGGCTATTTTGTTTCCCAAATCATTTTCTTAGGATAGCACACAGAACCTTTTCCTTGTTGTGTTGGCTGGGGAGACACAAGCTCATACCAAGAGCTGAGGCACCGGAATTTCAGACATAGCTGTGACTCAGCTGAATTTCAGAGACTGCTTATGAACATGGTTTAAGTCTACATCAAAAAGCAAATCACTGTGACTTAACAAGAACTTTTTCTGTCCTTTTGATAGGGAAGATGTCTGGTAGCAATTTCTGGGTTGGCCAACCAACAATAACCCCAAGCTTAGGCTATATCCATATCTTATCACAGCATAATTAGCACACTCTGAGAAGGACAAGATGTTGGACAGGGGGTGGACGCTGCCCTGGCTGGGATGTTGCTGCTGGCTGTGTTTGTTTCAAGGACTGTGGCTTGTTGCACATTGCAAGTCACCAACTCTCTCAAACTGCTAAAGTCATATTCAGTTACACCTTCTACTCACAATGGAAATATTCCACAAATACCCTTGATAACTCTCTTTTCTTTCTAACAATAGCCAAGTCATATTCCTTCCCACTTCCCCCTCCACACCTAGAATTTCTCACAGACCCAAAGGGGCCCCACACACTGAGCATCTCCCAAACCTAGGGTTACGCCTCTAGCACAGACAGCCACTTGCTGATTTGCCTTCCTGATCCCACCTTACTATTCACATGCACCTCCACAGTCATTCTGGCATTTCCATTGAAGGAGAAGCCGAAAATATCCCTTCCCTTCCTCCACTTCTCCTGAGGGACAGACAAGCTTCCTCAGCCAGGAGAGGAGGGAGGCCACCCCTCACATGCGGGGCCAAACCACACAGTACCTCTGTCACCCGGGGCTGGTGCCAGCTCTGTGCTGTGCCAGTGCTCTGGACCATGTCCTGGACTGGGACCAACTCTCCAAATCTGAGCTCTCTGCTTCCTCACGCTGAGAAACATGGCCAAAAATGTAAATTCACCAAAAAGTGTTTCCACTGTTTACTTTTCCACAACCTTTTTATGTTCCTCATTTCTCCCTGCTGATTAAATGATGTTGCTCTGCCCACATCTGCTGAAGTCTTTCATCTGCCCTGTTGACACATTTATGCTCCAGCCCACAACCACTTAGAGACTGAGCTACCTCCCTGACACACATCCCTTGCCTGCTCGGGAGAGCTTCCTCCCACTTAAGGTTGGAGTCTGAAGGCTCTGTCCTTCCCAGGTGTAATCCCTTGACTCACATAGGTATTACACACCCAGATGTCTCCTCATCACAGGCCATGGCCCTGCTTCTCTGGGACAGCTCCTACCCTTGGGCCACTGCTGAGCTGCACAGCAGAAACAGACCCCTGACACTTCCCTCCTACACCCTTCCATGCCTCTCCTGATCCTGGATTAACTCCAGTCTCTGACAGAGACAGAGGTCTGTGACAACTCCGTAAGACAAAATATTGAGAGGTTTGTAGAGGACTCTGATAAGGACTCTGGGGAAAGGCTACAGGCCAAGGACTCAGCCCATCTCCCCTCCAACACACACGGGCTGCAGAGGTGGAAAGGACAAAGTGGAAAACTTGAAAAGCATCAAGTACAGGGCAAATGGAAGTAAAAATCGTGGCAGAGTGATGCACTTTGGGTGCAGATGGAGTGCAGGCAGCACTGCTGTTGCTGTGCTGGCAGTAACTCAGAGCAGTACTGTGCTGTGCCAGATACAGTGCACTCTAAGGCTCTGAAAAAATAAAGGTTTCTCTGGGTGCATAAGAATAAATAAGAGCAGCATTATTAATCAGGTTGGTAAGACTATGTAATAGCATCAGGAGCAAGATATAAATGAAAACTCATAAGTGTCAGAAGTGACAGTCTCCCAGCTCCAGCTGTCTGCAATGAGCTCCTGCAGCATTCCTGCAGGTCAGCTTTTGAAGCGAGCCCTTGAGGATCCCTGGCTGACAATGGGGCCATGTTTGCTTTCTCCCTGCTCCAAAGTGTGGGTGCTCAGCTCCAGGACTCCCCTGATCCCCAGGTGCTCTTCTCCTGAGGCCTCCTGAGCCCCCACATCAATGCTTTGTCCTTCATTCCCAGGGTTTTGTGCTGCGAGAATACATTTTTTGTTAACCCAGACACCACCAACTACTCACCAAAAAGGGCAGAGAGGAATAAAGTAAGAATCCAAGAGTTGATTTGCTATAATGGTGCAGGATGTTTCCAGTTTTCCAGCCAGTGTAAAACTGTCAGACATGACAGTGTTTCTTCCTATCCAAAATTATTGCTGTTTCTCTGTTACCACTTCTAGGACGTTTAAAAGGGAAAAACAAATCTTCAATTCCTGTCTTTTGACTCAAATCAAAGAAATTACATGTTCCTGCAGCTTTTTGAACAAGAAGAACTAGCCCATAAGGCCTGCAATTCCTGGTGGTTCTGGGATACCTCCCTATTTGTAGGATTGCTTGCATTTGTAAGGCACTACTTTCACATGATCTGGATTCGAAATTTAACTTGTTTTCACTGATGTTTTTGAGCTTGTGTGTCTGCCTCTGGATAACCCTTTTGTTTTCCAATTCAAAGCAAAGTTATATAGAATCTGCGTCATTCAAGTAGGAAGAAACCTCAGGAGATCAACTGATCCAACTCTCCCTTGCTTGACATCAGATAAATTTGTTTCCAAAACCAAATGAAATTATATGTTATTTTGTTCTATTAAACATCTTTGCTGCACTTTTTTGTGAAAGGGTGGCATCCTTTGGCAAGGACTTGAAGGCTGGCAGTGCAGGAGGGAGTGCCCCGTGTGCCAAGGACTCTTACCAGTGATGTCTAAACTCACTCTGATTTGGCTATGTTAGAAGCCATCTTAAAATAACATTTTTTGTGCATACTAAAAAGAGACCTATTTAGCTGCTAATTTCTTTGGAATAAATTGTTAGCACTAAGCAGGACCTCCCTTTGTAGCCCTGGGCTACACTGAGAAATGAAGGCTCCTCTGGGAGAAAGAGATCATCTTCTTCCTGCAGGGAACCCGAGGGAAGGGAAGAGAAGAAAAGGAAAGGCAGGGAAGAGGCTGAATTAAATACAAGGAGGTAAAATACAGATCTGTGAGGCAGAACTGGGAGGGGAGGGAGACAAAATGAGCCTGATGAGCAGGTGAAAAGGAAACGGAGGGCAAAGGGGCCAGGATATAAAATTAAGGGATGAGAGAGTGACTGGCTGGGCTGAACAATGCAAGGGCCAGGGAAAACCATTTGATATGAACATGGTTAAAGCTCTGTCACACACATGCAGCCTAATTAGATGAAACTTGTTCCTCCCTGTTGCTATAGGCAGATGGAAGGATGCGAGGCTGTCTGATGCCAGTTGCCCCTCCTCTGTCAGTACCAGAGATGCTGAGAGGGGCTGCGGGTACAGGAGGGAAGGTCACACAGCAGGACAGCTGAGGGTGACAGAAGCTCAAAGCCCACTGGTGGCACAGATGGAAATCAAATATAACCAGTGCTCTGCACTTCAGCCACTGCTGCTAAGCAGACAGACACAAACCCACAGTTTTATCAGGAATAATTCTCAAACTGAAAAGTTTCCTCCACAACAAATACATTTACCCCGTACCTGAGAGGAAAAAGATTATGACCAAAAAAACACCAGAATTTGGGCTTAACATATTGTTGTTTGACCCAAATTAATCCTAATCCAGTAAATGATCTGGGCACTAACAAAATCATTATTTCCAATGATTACAGAGCGGGAATTACAATCAGTTCATGCCTCGCCTCACCAATTAAAGCATGAGGGGACAGGCAAATTACTGTTTTAGGCTTTGATTAAACATAGTATTTCAGCACAAGTTTCAGGCTTAATTTACTTTCATTGTGCTGAAATCCTTTGCTGAAATGAAGCCTCAAAGACCTTTATTTTCCCACTTCTGTTTTAATCAGACCAGCCCTCAAGACATGATAGCACCTTCTAAACCACAAGTTCCCTGACTGCTGTGGGAGAGGCTGCTGCAAAGGCAGCCTCTCATCAGCAAGGCATGTTGAAGCTTTGGAAATTTGAATAATTTTTTACTTTTCTAGAAGCCCTTCAGGGGTTGGGCAAACTACAGAGATTCCTTCAAGCCTTTCTAAGGTGGTTTGGAACTAGAGACTGTAATTTTTGAAGCTAATAAATATTGTAGTTTCATTTTAGTGTATTATTAATATGGTTTTTAATTTTACGAATATAATTTATTTTTAAAGTAAAATAATTAGATTTTAATGTCCTGGATTGAGAATTCCCTGTGGCAGAACCCTTCTGTAAAGGGTCCAGCTCTGTGTAGGGGTACAGAGGGAGGAGGACTCCCCTGCTGCTGCCAAGCACTTCTCCTCACCTGACCTTCACATGAATCTGTGAAAATCTGGATGGCTGCAGAAGTTTAGGATGGAGCAGTTACATATATGACTTAAAAGAGAGTTCTGAAATTGCTGAATTTCCTGTTAATAAATCTGATTTCTCTAGACTAATCAATAAGATGTTTAAAGTCAAAACAGTGGGTTCATATTACATGGAAAATTGCATGAGTTTGGGCGTAAAAGCCGGAGCAATATTTTGCATTGTGACTTATTTTATGCAGCAAACACTTCATAAGAGGTAAACTAAGAGTCATGACATGAAGTCTTTAGTAGTTAGCCTGATGTATGCAGCTAATATTGTATCTCTGATCAATACCTGATATCCTTTTTTCAGGAACACAGACAAATCTGTATGTGCACATTTTAGGTTACTTTTTCCCTTGATGTTGCAGGAGACCTGCCAATGGATGGCTCTGCTCCTAGTGTTTGAATAAAATTAGGATTTCTCCAGTGTAAATGTGATGACAGATGGGAACACGTACAATTCATGTGAGGATCATGATGAACCAGGTCCATTTGGCCCATCTCAAATTCAGCAGCCAGTTCTGAATATTTCACAACTTAATCATCATACACACTGCAACAATTATTGCTGCAGTCAATCTCTGGCACTGGGCAAAGATCTCCCTAAAGCACAAACAGATCTTCCCTGTCTGTTACGGGCTGAAACATCTATCACCCAGACTTAACATATATTCACACGGACTGCCAGCCACTGCTGGTAACACTGAGGTAAAAACTCAGTCCAGAAGCAGGTGAAAATCCCTCACTCTGCACAGGAGCTTGACAAAGCAAGAACCTTATTCGACAAGTGAAGACTTCCCAGGGTGGGTGATTGCTTTGCCGAGCCAGCAGCACTGCCACTGCACCCTGTGCCCTCAGCCTCCAGGTCCGCCCGCTCCTCCTGAGCCAGGCTCCCCCCACCCGGCGAGCAGCAGCTGATGCAGAAGTGAGAACCAAACCGTGCTTTTGCCAGGGGTGAGGGGCAGAGTCCAACCACAGTGGCTCCCCTAATTTGAATGCTGACACGTTTGCTGCAAGTGACCTTTGTGATATCTCATGGAATGCAAACAAGCGATAACACTGGCAGGGAGAGGAGGGCACTGAGACTGAGGAGGAAATGCATATTTTCCACATCACATCAGCCCAATTATCAGTTATTGTCCTTTGCAGAAGCTTTTAACTATGCTTACAGCTCAAAGAGTGTAGCTGCTTAACCCTCACACCACTCATGGCAGTTTTGGCCCATGAAAAGGAGCTAAACCCAAACCCAAGCCTTCTTTTACAAGTAACAAGTCACACTTCAGGTTTTATCTGGTGCTTTCTACGGGGCAGCAGGAGAACTGCCAAGCTTGTAAAACTCTCATAAAGGAATCCCAGTACATCCTCACCTGTCTGGCAAAAGCAGTGCTGCAGTTCCTTATCAGTGAGGCACCAGTGACACACTTAATTTTGGGACATGCTCTAGTGACTACTTACAGTGAGTTATGGAGAGCATAGGCAGCAATTCCTTCGTGCTACTGATGATTCCTGGTAGGAGATTTTTTATGATGAACCCAGGGTTACAATCCTGTTTCTGGAATTGTTTTCCCTGACTTTGATTCGCAGAGCCATGGTTTACCTCGCTGCAGTGTCAACGAGCACAGTTCATGGAGCAGACTTGCCCAACATTTTGTGTCATCATCTGTGTTCCTTTTCTGGTCCCTCCTTCTCATATTTGACAGAAAACTGAGTGGGCAGCATCTTCATCAATAAACTCTTCACTGGCCACATCCCCTTCAGCTTAAGTGTGCAACATCCTCTCCTGGTTTGTGCTGTTTTACCCTACCAGCATGGATCCATCATTGACACTGACTGAACACGCTCCCACAGCTAAACAGAGATGGACACCATGAAAGGTGATGTGCCCTCAGAGATTCCTTTTTTAAAGCCAATGGATTTTTCAGTTACGTAAAGTAATTCAGATTTTCCATGTTTGATAATTAAACAACTCATTAGGAGATATTACCAAAGTGCAGGTTCATTCTGACTATACAGGAGGCTTTCTTTTTGGTTTTCATCCAAATTTTGCAAAAATCTCTGAGAGTTACCATAACTTGCCACATTTTATTTCAGTAAGAGCTGCATTTTCAGAACCCAGCCCCCACCTTTTGGGAGCACCCGAGTGACAGACAGTGCCAGGTCCCAGAGACAACCTGCAGAGCACAACCCTGGCTCATGCAAAGATCAAGGCTGCATCCCATGGAACTGAGAGCTGCAGAGCAGAGAACACTGTCTGGAGAGCTCTCTCTCTCTCAGAGAGTAGCTTTGAAGTACTTAATTTAAAAGAAAGCAGAGAACAGTTGATTAAAGGGGAATGTGGTGTTAACAAAGACATTATTTTTTGCTCCTGTAATACTTGTGTGTAAGCGAGGCACATGAAAGCCCCTGGAGAAAGAGACATGCAAAGTGCCCTACAGCACAAGGACTTGCCTTTTCAAGAAAATGAGATTGGGGAAAAAAGTCATTGCTTTGACACATCAGCTACCTGCCCAAGCTTTGTCAGGTGGTTGCAGGAAAAAACAAAGCCAACATCTCCAAGTATAAAGTTATCCTTTGTATCCACAGAGTTATCCAGTCCCTTTCCTGCAGGACAATTTGTTAGCACAAATCCATAACAAAAGTGGTCTCAGCCCAGGTGCTCCTGAGGAGTTTTAACTCCTCGTTCTTTCCACACTGGGACCTTTGCTCCCACCAGTCCTTGCCCACACTGGGGGTTTCAGATTCCCAGGCCATCGCTCCACTATTAACAGCAGGACAGCTGTAAAGCAGGATGAAGTCTTTTTCTAGGTAGTAACCAATGAGGAGAGGAAAAATCTCTCCCTAATCCTTCTCATTTAAAAGCAGAAAAGAGGGAATCTAAATCCTCTTGCAAGGAGCAAGAAGTCAAGCTGGGAAGATGCTGCAATTTACCGCCATATTGTGCCAGTAAGCAATCCAGATGGGAACTACCAAGCAACACGGTCATCTTCTTATACCATTGCCTTTCATGGGGAAGGGAGAGAGAATTTTTTTGCACAAATAGAAAGTGGAAAAATGATGTTTTCCCACTGTAGAGCATTGGCCAAAGCCTGGAGTGACATAAATAAATACCACTGGAAAGTAGGGGAGGAGAAAAGGAAGGAAAATTATACAAGCTCTACTCTTCTTGGGACATGGCATATTAAAAATGCCATTGGAGTTTACTGCACATTGAAAACGTCACCATTAGATTGTTTTCTTTGGAACTGTGGAATATTAAACAAGCCAGAGACTTTGAATGTTCATTTTGATTCTTGGGCTGTCCCTTTTGCCTGACACACATTTTCCTTCTGTCCATGTACAGCTGCTCTGTTGGCATCAGCCATCACACAATCTAAGTACTGGAGAAAGTAATCCAAGTGGTACAAAATGTTATTACTTCTTGGGAAGAGGGAGTAAAGTGCAAAATTTCTCTCAAGAATCTTGGGAGACAGCTCTGCTAGCCCCCTCAACTGAGGCTGATCTGGCTCTCACTGGATGAAACAAACTGTCTGGTTACGTACATGAGAAATGGATGTTTTTGTTGTAGGATACATTCCGTCTACTAGGCATGATTGCACATTGGGTAATTATACAAGGGCACAAAGGCTCATTCCTTCCACTGCAGAAATGAGTGAAAGAAATTCTCTAGCTTATCTTCAGCAAATCAGACCAGACAAGCACAATAATCCTGACAGTAAAAAGCACTTCAAGTTCTTTGGATAAAAATACACCAGAAGAAATGTCAGTCATCCATACTTCTCTGGGTTTAGACAGAAGATCTGTGAGCTATTATACATTCCACAGGTGCAGGAGTTTGCATCTCTTAACATCTTCTCCAATGCACAGTTGATCATTAAAAAACTACCAAGACCCTGTAGCCTGTGCTCAGAAATGGTACAGAGCAGTCAGAGACTGGCAGCAGTAAATCCTCCCTCACAAGCTGGTTTCTGGCATGTATTTGTTGTCAAAGTTCTCTCACCTTTCTTTTTGTGGAGGTTTTTGTGACAGGGGAAAGTAAAGGAGTCTTTACTGCTGGCCAAAGCTCATGTCTGTTTACCAAGCACACCTCTCTCTGTGCTAATACACGTGTTTTTACCTTTTAAGCTGCAGGTTGGCAGACTTTACAAGAGTTACAAGATGACAGCTACTGGAAAGGAGCATTCCCAGGCAGTTGGTGAAGCAGTTCAGACCTGTCATGGCCATGATTCGTTTGTTAGAATTAAATCCTACTTTTGTTAATAAAAAAATGAACAGTAAGGAAATAGGGAATGAGCTTGCACTTTAATAATCTGCCCCAGAGTTTAGCTACACTTGCTTTTCCACTTGACCTTACTACTGGACTGAGGAGCAATGATTTACTACTAAAACATTGCCACTTACCTCTTATTTAAAAATTTGCATATTTTAACTTGAGCTACAAGATCATGCTATGATTTTGGCTGCTAGGTTAAAGGATGTTTTTAGGTACGCACCAAGAAATGGAGACCAGGCTATGTCTCAACTCTTGCTGCCAGTTTCTAGCATGGCCCCAAAACAACAGATTCAAACATGAGGAGAAGCATCACCACTCCCTGAACATCCTGGGCATAGCACAGACAGCCCTGAGCTGTGTCTGTGCATGAGAAGAGGGAAATGCTGCTGTGTGTTCCGAGAGTCTTTGCCTTTGAATGCAAGTACGCGCTGCTCCCCTTTTGCTCCAGAGTTAACAGAGACATGCCTGCGGATTGACTTCCCCATTATTTACATATTTATGCTCTGTCCTGTATTAGTCAGTGTTTTTGTCTCCAGCCTTTGGTCAGGTCTGGGATCCGCCTGGACTTTCTACAGTTGTGCTGGAAGACAGACTCCTCCTGCAGTTTAAAATACTGTGAGGAGGGGTAGGGTTAGGGTTTTTTCCCTGAGGCCCATGCTCTTGCTTCACTGAGAAGTAGCTGAAATATCTCCTATAAAACCAAAATTCACAACAATGAAAAGTTGCTTTGTCTTTTACAAGACCAGTGGCTCTATAGAAGCCTTTCATAGCCCCAAAAGTTTTCAAAAGGCCACTGGGAGGAATATTGCAGGATTTGGACCCACAGAGGAAAACAAGCCTTGTCCAAACACTCCCACTAACTGTGGCTGGCATTGGACTGGACCCATATGTGAAATGTAAGCAAAGCATCCTCAGAGTTCTTCGCAATATAGTGGATTACAGCAAGAGTGTTTTTTATTTATAAAAAATAGGGTTATAACAAAAGGGCATTGCTAAGTCCAGGGCCTTCCTTTCCCCCTCTCCAAACATCCAGGGGAAAAAGCAAAGAGGCTGATCTCACACGCATGGATACCTCACCTCCTCAGCAAACATGTCCACAAATTTGTTTCCCCAGCATAAAACCAAAAGCAGCAGAGAAATATTTTTCTTCTAATGTTTGCTTTCTATTTATTTTCTGTTGCTACCTTTGTGCCTGCAGCAAGGTCAATGTTCCTGAGCCTCAGGCCCCACTGGTTTTGCATCTGCTGCCTTTCAAACCCCAGAGGATGGCACTAGAGCAGCTCTCCCTTTGCAGCTGTGGCAGGCACAGGACTGTTCCAGAGCTGGGGTGAACAGGCAGAATGTTGGGAACATAAGCAGAGGCTCCCAGTGGGACAGGGATTAGAACTAGGATGGGACATACCATCTCAGCTGTGTTTTCAGCAGAGTTTTAAGGCATTGGAGCCTTAAGCTACCTCCTTAAGAGTTGTGGCATTATTATCATTATAATTATTCCAAGTTTCTTTATCGTTATTTTTGTTTCCCTGTTGTCTTCTGTTCACGGACAGCAAAATACTGAAAAGTCACTGGCAGATCCCCATTCATTTTTGAAGGTGAACAAATAGCTGCAGGGATTTATTCACCCAATTTCAAGCAGAAAAAATACATAATCAACTTACTGGGGGCAAAAATACCCAAACCTGACTGCACATATCTAACCAGGGCAACGTCACAGTGCTGTCAGCCAGAACTTCACTGTTGTCTCCTCACTGCTTGGGAGCATCACTCTCTGTGTTGACAAACAACAACCCCTTCCTGCAAAGATCAAGGACTTTAAATTTTGGCACATTCTGGGCACTATAATAACTGTAAATAACAACTTATTGAATGAATCTCACTTCATTAGGCAAGACTTTCCCAAACTTGTATAATGTGTGAAATCATTTCTTGCTGGGAGACCCGTTAAACAGGCAGCTACAAAAGCCCATTGCATCTTATTGTTTAAAGCCTAAACCTCAACATCATTTATTTCTAAGCTAGTTTTTGGGTACATACAGAAATCAAATCCTTGTAAAATCATTTTAATTTCCTGCTCTCATTCTTTGGGCACAGAGTGGACCTGTAAGATATTTCACTTCTCTTTTTTTTTTCTCCACATTACTGGTAAACTCCAGTTTCAGCCAGGATGCCCATAAACAAAACTCATGTCAGACAAGGCAAAGGTTCCAAGAAGACAGTTACTAGCTCAAAGCCAGAGTGTTTCATTTTAAACTTCATCCCCATTTAAACCATGAAAATCTCAGTAAGTATTGAATTTAAATCCACTGTCACTTTCTCCAGGCCCTTGTCAAAGGACTCATTATTAGTTTCTGGTTTACAGTGCCTCCTAGATCCCCGTGCTGAGAAGGACCACACTGCATGAAGCAGAGCTGCTGCACAGACAGAGCAGGAAGCAGCCTCCGCCCCGAAGTGTTTGGGATCCCAGACAGACCAGGTAACAGATAAGAAAGAGGTGCTACATTTCCAGCATGTGACACTCAGCAGGGTCAGAGGGTTCAGAAGGAAAGCTCAGGATCCACAAGTCTGAATCCAGAACCTTATCTACCACATCAGATTTTGTCATCCTCCTATCAAACGAAACCAAGTACATGTGGATACAGTACAGGGTACACATGGATATAGTAAAGCATATGAACATAAGCCATGTTGTAAGAAAGGTTCTGTCCCTTCCCACCGGAGCAACCACAAAACCTCCCAAGGCTCTCAGATCCATCTGAATCCTCTCTTTTCTCCTGTGTAAAGTCCCCTATCCCATGGCACCCTCTCACACAGAAACAACAGCTCACTGGGGAACAGTTTCTGCAGGGCAGCACGATGTTGGGATATCTGTTTACCAAAAGGGATCTTTATAATTCCTGGTTCCTGTTGGTCCTGGTGCCCTATTTCTGTGTGCCAAGAGGGTGAGCAGCACGCTGCCTGTAAGCAGGACTCTCTTATTCCCTGCTCCAAGGCCTGTGGGACTAGGCAGCTATCAAGAGAAAGGCAATTGCACAGGCAAGCCTGAACTTCCAGCCAGGGCTGCAATGTGTGTAAAACCCTGGCTGCCTGACGAAGTCCTGGGTTACCACGAGCCCTCACTATCAGCAACACAACTGTTCTCCATGCCAAGCTACCTGGAGCCTGTCAAAGTAGGTTTAATTGTTGATTTTCTCTGCACAGTGCCCAGAGCATTCTGTGACATTGGCTGGGCCGGCTGTCCCAGGGAAATGCTCCAGGGAACGGCTGCTGTCTGTCCCATCCCTCATGGCTGAGGATCTCTCCTACAGCAAGCCATCCCTGCAGGTCTGTGCCTGTGGTCCACAGAACACTACAGAGGAGCAACTGGGAACTCCAGAGCAGCAGCTGGCAGCAGCACAGCTCAGCCCTCACTTTCGCTGCACCATTTCTGTGAGATTCCACTCAGATCCCTGTGCCACTGGAAGGAATGCAGATCTGTGTCTGTCTGAATTACAGTAAGATTTGTGGGTGCTGAAAGAATGGTAAAACAGAAACAGAATGAGGTGAGTAAACATGCTGTAGGAAAAGTCAGAAGGAATGCACCAACAGTATTTTCTAAAGCTACCTGCCCCAATACTCATGGTGTAATTCATGTATCTAATAAAGTCCTGCAGAAACCCTGGACTAGTTACACAATTCTCATCATGGGTTTATGTGAAATTAAGTCATCCCAAATGGTCATTCAAACCAAGGGTTACTGACAAGAGAAGGGATGAAATAAAATGTTCCTGTTGTTCTAGACACAAAAAAGACTGCTAAGGAAGTAACTTTATAACCTGAGAAGGGTCTGCAGCTTTAAGAAATTCTCCCCTAAAGGTTGTAAAGCTTTTACTATGCAAAGTATTTTTGCTATTATATACACTGGCGGCCACTAAGTGCAGCTATTATTTCTGGCGGTCATTCAGAGGAGGTCGGGACTGATAAAGTGTTTAACAGAGTTTGTTTGGGTAGATCCATCTGTGTTTTTAACCTCCCATACAGTCTCTGGTGTCCTTTTAAAAGATGCTGGATGTTCCTGAGTCTAATAAATGACCACTTTATTTTTATTTGCCTTTTTTTATTATGTATCATGCCACAGAAAAGAATGTCTTCTTTACATTACCCACACTTTTCTGTATGGGTTACACAAGCATCTAAAAAATAGGATGATTCTTTGCTGTGGGGCAGGGGTGCAGCTTACACAGAGCTCCCATTTCCTTGGGAAAGGCCACGTGGAGTTGTGGCCTGTTGCTCTCACTCCTTATACCTTGGGCTGAGTTCATGCTTCAGAGGAACCAAGAGGGGAGACTGCAATCAAAGGGCAGGGAAGCAAAAGGTGTGTTGAAAGGTTCTAGCAAGGAGCCCAAGATGGAGCTTCCAAAAGGAAATGTTTTCAGGTCAAATGTTTTCAGCACCAGAAAAAATATCCTAAATAGTTGGGAAGGACTGTGATAGCAGTTTAACACTCCCACTGGATGGGATTGGTAGGGCAGGAATTGAAACATAGCCCCAAATTAAACTCTCAGTACTGCCCGGAGCAAATCAGGGGAACTCTCAGCACCCCGCTTCCCTGCCTGCCTGCACTGCATGAGCACAAGATAAAGCACCTCAGTGACAACTTCTGCTGTTCCATATGAGTACTCTGTGTCCAAAACCTGAAAAGAAACATTGCTGGCACTGCATTGCTTCAAAATGCTGTGCAAACATTTGCTGACTGTGAAGCAGGTAAGAATTGGTATCGCCATTTTACAGATGGGAAAGTACGACAGAACATCCATGGATGTAAAAAGACATTTAAATCCTCCAGTGAGAGGATCCTCACATCTGAAAACCAGTCTGTACATTTCCTAAAGCCTTTTGCATCCAGAGACAGCCCTGTCCTGCACATGTGCTTCAGGTGCCTGCACCACTCACCTGAGCTTGTCGGCCACAAAGATGACGCGGCGCTCCAGCAGGAGGGAGGCGAAGATGCGGATGATCTGCCGCACGCTGAGGCACTTGAAGAGGCACTCGAAGTCCACGTGCTCCAGGCGGGAGTCCATGGGCCTCCGCAGCTCAATGACCTGCACACGCCCACAAACAGCAGTCAGCATTGCTGGGCCAGGCTGGCAGGGCCAGGGTGCCTGGCAGCCTGGCCTGGCCCTCTGGCACTGCCTTGTGCTTCCTGCCGAGGGGACACTGAATGAACCCCAGCCCCTCGTGCAAACTGAGGCTGCAGGCACAGCACTCCAGAAAAACTGTGTATTGCACAATTTCTGTCATGCCATTCTTCCCAGAATGCAGCTGTGTGCACTGTCTGCTGTCATCTCCGAGGGAAGCATAATTCTCCCTTCCAAACATTCTGTCAGAGATGTAAAGCTTGGCTGAGTCAAGAGTACAAAGCGAGTAACAATCAAACACTGGAGCTGGAAGCTTACAGGGATAAAATAGCCATAAAAACAAAGTAAATTGGGTTCTAAGCTTGGCTAACAATTCATATTAACATCTAGATAGGAGCCTGGGACTCAACTAAAAGGCCAGGAAGACTTTAAATCCAATTTACTTCATTTCCACTCTTCTGTGATGTGTAATTCACTAGATAATGTTTAAAACCTTTCTCTTTTCATAAAAAGATATATACACATATATATATATATATATACTTAACTGGGGAGTCAGGACAAGGTCTTAGATGGTGGGTTGTGACATCCCTTTACAGTCTAATTTTCATACTTCATCCATGACCTCAGGCCCTCTCCTTCCTTTTCTCAAATGCCTTTTCCTTGATTCCTTTATTATATCTTCCTTTTACTCTGCAATTGACATGTTCAGATGTGGAACTTGAAGGCAGAGGACAGAGAAAAGAAGAGGGAAAAATAACGTGAAGAAGAGAGTAACAGAAGGGGAAAAATATGAAGCACAAGACAGCAAACGACGGACTATTGAGGAATTTGAGGAAACAGAAGGGAAAGGGAAAAAGCTGGCCAACTTGAAGCTGTGTTGAAATCTCTGAATATATATTAACAGGAACACGCGTACATCTTCTTCTTTCCATATGTCCAAAAATCACCATCACTTTATTGCTTTAGACCACTTTTATGTTCTCATGCACATGACACCACATTTCACAAGCAGACTGGATCAGGTTTAGACTGGAGTAGCCCTGACAAAATTCCTCACAAACACTGTTTTAAGGATATGCTCAAGATCACAGGATACTGTAAACAAAACAAGTTCATATCAGTTTAGTTGTGATATTGTTTGTGATCAGTAACACACAACTGTAAAAAGAAAGCCGCTCTTAGAACAGTATCTGTGCACTTGATTTTTTAAGCCTGAAATACAGGAACACTATGGTGAATAGACACCCATCACTCAGCTGTTGCCCCACAGAGCAGTAAGAAACAAATTGTGGAGTGACTGGGCCAGGAATGGCTCCCTGGAAATGCTGCCCAACTCTTCCTCACAATCAGCAAAGGTGCCCACTTCCATTCCTTAGCACTGGGATTGCAAGCTCAAATCAAGTGTATGTGCCAAATCATGGGGAGCTGATTCTACTGCAAACCTTCCAACACGAAAATCTTGCTGCAGGGTAGGATGCAATGCAAGTTACGGCAGCTTTTACAAATACCAGGGATGTTTTCTGCTGCCTGGAAAAGCTTGCTGCCTTCATTCTGCTCATCACAAAGAAACACACTGTCTGCTTCCCAATTAATCACCATCTTTGTTTAGGCAAGAGGAGCCACAATGGAAGGACAAGATTCTGTTCCTAATTAAGCCAGTGCATTCCATTTAAATAACGAGTTTGTACTAGCACAACAGAGAGCAAAGCTCAGCCAGAAGAGAGTTGTTTGTTTGTTGGAATTATCTCAATGTTTTTCTCTGGGAGAGTTCAGAAGCTTGAGCAGAGGACAGAGAAGTTGCAGATCCATGGCTCCCAGATACATTCACACAGAAAAAAGCATTGTCAGATCTTTCCCCTGTTATGCCAATCACCCTTTCAGTCACTGTTTTTCCAGAAGAAAATGCTGGTGACTTTAAAACGCCTTGCAAGTCACTTATAAAGGAACATTTTTACATTTCATACCATACATTACAGGCCCACTCCATTGAAGTCAGTGGCATTATATTTAGAGAAAATATGACTCAATGCAAAATAACTAAAGCACTGTAAAACTAACCCTAAGGAGTGTAAAATAACCCTAAAGGGGAGTTTTTTCTCTCTGCTTTCACTAACTGGGACAAATCCTATTCCTATCCTCAGTAAAGTATCCCCTCTATATCCTTTGCCCATCTGAGTGGAGCTACTGTATTCTTACACAGGGGCATGCAGAGAACAGAATTTGATGTGGTGAATGGCTGGCCAGCCCCAAGCTGCAAAAGCCTTTTAATCAATACTGCCATTTTCCAGTAAGGCACATGGTGTCTAATGCTAGGCTTCCAGCTCCTTGAGTCAGGAATAAAAAGAAATGGCATCTATTATATGTGTGTACACACACACAAAAGTTTTACGTGACATGCTTTTCTTTGAGGGCCAATTAAAGGTATTTATTACCAAAGAGAGCCATTTAAATGCTGCTGGTCACTCCTCCCAAGGCCAGGACCAGCAGTGATGAGGTTTGAAATAACAAGCAGCTGCTGAACTGCTCAGATACAGACAGCATGGGAAACTCACACTTGCCTGTTATCACTGTGATAAAGCCCAGCAATGCTGCAGTCTCTGAACTGCACTAGGCCAGGCACAGAGACATTTGTGTTGTGTGTTTTTCTTAAATGCAACGTTTAATAAACATAAAATAATAAATCCATAACCATAAATTGGCTTATAAGCATCAACGAGAACTAGCATTAGCACATCCACAGTGCTGCAGCTCCTGCTCTGCTCATTTTGAGGGTGTGCCACCTCACATCCCTGCAGGATCTGTTTGTCTCCTCCTGTTTTTCTTTTGTTGTTTTGATACTGGAGTGGTAAAGGGGAATGCTTTGACTTAAAATGTTTGCAGTTGCTTTTTACCTCGTTTCCAGCTCCAGGCAGGAAGGTTTTGACTTTGATTGTCTTTCCAGGTGCAGGAAAAGGAGATTCCATCAGACTTCTCATAAATGGATAAACCAGGGCAGCAGATATTCCCCTTCTCCTTTCAACCTCATCCAGGATCTGGTCCATTAGTAAGACACAAGTGAGAGAGAGACAGAACATGTCAGCATCACACAGACTTTTGAAGCATCCTTTGACCCACATGTGCTTAAACATATGACAGATTTAAGTTTACATCTCCTCTGCCATGTGTTTCTTCATTACCATCAATCCATGTTTTCCCATTACAAAATGAAGCCTGTTAGTGAATGTAATTAACAGAGAGGCAAGGAAGAATTAACAAATCTGGAAAAGAGGAAGAAGACTCAACATGACTAAGGGGATTTATATATTGTTGGGATTATGCCTGAGCAACAGGATGAGCTGAAGGAGAGAAAGATGAAGACAAATCCCATGATCACAGCCCAGGTCAGCATCGCATCTCAGTGATACATCTTGAAATTTGAAGCAAGGAAAAACTTCCTTCTGCACTGGGCATCTCTTCCATTTCAACTGAGAGGGCAGGAAAAAGCCAGAGCAGCAAGAAAAGCAGTGCTGCCGCACTGATAGCAGGACAGAGCTCCTGAAAGGGTCCCAGCAGTGGCTGTCAGGTCAGTCTGTGCTGAGCTGGAGACCACGAGCAGCCCCCGAAGCACGCCCAGCCGTTCACACTGGTGCCTGCACTAAGGTCATTTTCTCTTGGGCATGATGCACAGCAGGCAATCTAGTCTTGAAATAAGCAGATGGAACTTCTTAAAGATAAAGGGGACTATTATTTTCTTCTCTCCTTAGTCACATGGAGCAACGTAAATTAAATCACAGCTAAGTTTTCCCACATTAGACAGAGCATATAGATGATAAAGCTAAAGAAGACAGAAAGCAAGGTTCAAAGCAGTTAGTGGCCTGACCTGCAATGGTGATCCTTTAACCACCACTCCACAGCAAAAGGCCGTACAAGATTTAGTGGGCCTGAGCCAGGCATTTTCTCTTGTTTCTCTTGGAAATGATTTTCACTGAAGCAGAACATTAAAAGACACTTAAGCACAAGCTGGTGACCTGAAATGATAGCTGGTGACACCAAATGCCAGCAGAGGCATTCACTGGTGCATAGTTTCACCTTCCTCCCTGCGACACAGTGAAGGCCTAACTAAAGCAAAGCTGCCCCTGTGTACATAACTTGCATTCCAGTCCTTGGAAGTGGCAGATAACCGCAAATGAGGACACGAATTTCACTCTTGATGTAATGTGCAGCACAGCCATCCTCAGCAAACAAAACCTGCTGCCCAAAGGGAAGCAGCAATGAAGCAGGGCTGTGCCCCAGGTCCCTTGGTGCTCCTGCACACTGCCAGCACACAGTTGTGTTCCCGCAGTCACTATTTGATGCTTTTTGTTGCTGGAGTTGGGGTCATATGTGTGTCATGTGCGTGCCCCAAGGATCTTCACAATGCAAATAAAAGAAGCATTTAAACCAAATAAAAGTTGAACAGAGATCCCAAGAGATAAAATGGTCAGAAACATCTGTTGAAACCATGACCAAATGAACTGGCTGGAAGTTAAAATATCTGTGGTTCTCAAGTCTGTCTCAGCAACAGGTATTACAACAGTGAGTGAGCATGAAGGGCTTTGTGGAAGACGAAATTAATGCAAGTTATCAGAAATGGGATGATAAACATTTTAAACCAGAGGAATCTTTTTGTTTTTGTGATAAATAATATCCAAGATTTAATATCCCATGGTCTTTCATCATTCACAATGTAAGATAGAGACAGCTATTCATTGTATTGAGGGCCAGTTGTCTGACCTTATACCTCAGCTGCAGTGATACTTGGTTGTAAGGAAGATACTTAATTTTTCTTTCCTTCTCCTAAGTCCTCCTTTGAAAAAGAGAGCACTATCGAAATTAGATAAAAACATAATAGCAAACAAAGAGCCTCAGGAGATGCGTCCACACCACGAGTGTGGTGAGCTGGGTGATCCTCCCAGAACAATGCATTCCATTTCACTCACAGATATCTGTGTTTAGATACATATTATGTCTAAGAGACACTGTTATAAACCCTTCATTTCAGAGCTTTATGAAAGACATCAGAAGCAGAATTGCAATTAACTATTGCAACCCCAACTGTTGTTCTTCATACAAGGCTTGTGTTAAACAGTTTTATCTAGAAAAGTTTGAAATCTGCTTTAAAGATAATATTCTGTATGAATATTAGATCATATGAACAATATAAATGCTATGGTTTTTATTAACGTCAATGATTTACATGTTCTTTTCCGCTTTATTCCTATGAAAATTAACAAGTAAAATCTGTGAAAGTTCTGAGAGATTTCCCATATCTGAGGTGAAAGCCTCTGGCATATTAAAACATAATAAATTAAAATTGGGCCAATTGAAAGATCATCTGTGCTTTATCCTAGACTCCTAGGGTGAAAAAAAAAGGGTCACTAGTGTTGAGTGTGTAGAATTCACATATCAAGTAATCTTTTTTCTCAACCTCATCATTCCACAGGGTGTTGGAGTAAAAGTGGTACGGGCCCATCATCCAAACTATGGATGCCAAGAATTACAGCTCAGCACAGAACGGCTGTAGAAAACAATGGAAAAAACTTCAGTCAGCCAGATCATACAGACACCCAGATGTTTTCTGAATCAATTTCTGCCTCAGTCACAGAAGTAATAAGACATTCCTTCATGAACCAAATAATAGGGATGGAATATCCAACACAGCAACTGTAAAATAGTTATCTCCCATCAAAGGAAGGAGTTCTTCCAGTCTGGTTCGTCATTGCAGATGTGTATCAGTAAACAATCAAATTAAAAAGCATTAAAAAAAATATCTCCTTACCTTGGAAAATAAGTCAAAGCACCCCAGGCGGCTGATGACACAGTAAACCTCAGGTAGGCGTGGGCCTTTTCCATTGGGCTGATAACAACAAAGAGGAGATGGGAATTACATATTGATGTGGAGCCATGAGGAAATACACTTCTCTCTCTGACCACACAGTTGGCCATCATACGACATCTCTCGCTATATGCTTCTCCAACAAATAGCTGCTCTTGGAAAAGCATCATATTTCTTCCATAAGACAGGAAAGCGAAAAGCGCAGATAGAGCTTATCCTCTTTGGAAATCACAGCATGTTGGAGCTGTAGCCCCACATCGCTCCAGCTTGCAGCCATAAAAGCACATTGAACCAGGGCTGCAACTCATGCCTCTGCTATCTCTGTCCCTGCTGCAGCACGAGGAGGGGGGCCACCCTGGGGCCATGTGCTGGAAGAGGAGAACTGCAATGCTAAGGGAGGCCATGATGGCTTTAGTTCCCACTCCCTCACTCCATGGCCTTCAAAGAGAGCTCAACCTATAGAAAGCGAGCTCACAACCTAAACAAAGGCAGGCTGCATGCCTAAATCATTAACTTCCTCAGACCAGCTCATGACAAACATGAAACTCACATAACTTTAACAGTGGCAAGTATGAATCAATGATACACATCCCTCTTACCCCCTCCCCAAAAGGACCATCTTCTATAACGATCCTAGATCAGATTTGTCCTGGAGAAGCACATGGTACTTCCTCAGCATACTGGCCTCTGCTACCCTGCCTATTCCACTTATCTTTGTCTCTTCGTTAGACTCTACCAGTACAGTGATCAACTTCCCTGTGGAGTGTTTGAAATTCACATGCCACAGAGATGACAATGAAGAGAAACTGAGGGGTAGCTGTGCTTTTTAAACCTGCATATTGCACTCTAGACTTGGACAGTCAGCAGGTGCCTGCCTGTTATAATAAAGACCACAAAAAAAACACCAAAGCTAAGTGAATACAGATGAGTCTATTTCTGGATCCAAACCTGCTCACTACACGTCACATCTCTGAAAAAGCAGAGCCCTTTTTTGTCCATATTAGGTATAAAATCCTTTCTAAAGGCACTGAGTGATTATATCAAGCATGTGGGATTTTGGTTAAAATCATTGTGTCAAATCTGCAGGAATGCCGAAGCCATGCCAGGAGCCTTGGACAGCTCCCAACCAAGAGCTGTCTCACTGAGTGCCAGTAAAAACATCACATTCCTGGGTCATCTATAAGACCAGAAACAATAACTGCTTAGCACTTACTCCAAGTTTCTCCTTTATGAAATATCGTTGCTTTCAAATATCTTAAAGGCTATATGTCTGTGGGAGCTGGGATTCTTCCCTCCCTGCACTCGCTGTGTAGGACACCCTTTTCTGTTATTTCAGAGACCTTTCCCTGCGAACAGCACAGCCTCACAGATGCTCACACATCAGCTGTAAGAGCAGCAAGCAAAAGCCTCAGGCAGAGCCATTCTGAGGGGCAGAACTTCTCAATTTTATAACACTGGTAAACCCTTCACATAACCTCCCCTCTTGGCCATCAGTTTACAGCTCACTTTAGATTGATCTAAAACACCCATTGTACTTTAGTTTGCTTCTTTCCCAGGAAAGAACATCCAATGGGACATGACACTCCTGCCTGGATTCCTCTCTTGTCACTAGGGGAGGCTCAGGCCCTGGGTCTGCCCATCAGTACCAGTGTAACTTCTCTCTTCCCAAAAGAGAGCTCTCCCAAGTTGCAGGCTGTGCTCTACAAGGTAGCTACACACTCTTGGAGTCATGTCCTCCACCCAAGGCTCACTCTTGCACACAAAGAATGGGTCCAGATCAGGAAAGTGAGATGCTAAAGTAGCCCAGCTGAGAGGCACCCGAGTGACTCTGCCTTGGTGAACTGCACTGCTCCTGAAAGAAGAGAGATGGAGGGGTTGATGTTTTGGGTTTGATTTACTTTCAATTTGTTTTCGTGAAGCCCAGGATATTTTCAGCCTTAGCCCAGTATCACGAAATGAAAATGCTAATAAGTTTTGATGATAACAAGACAGTTTCCCAGAATGATGAGCATAAACTGACAAGAACTTGGCTGAGATGGAGAAGCCGAGCTCTGTATCTACGCTGGTCCACACGTGGCTCAGGACAATCTTTTTTTATAGTGAGTTTAAGCTGAATTTTACTGACTAAAACCCACTCCAAAATCTCTGGCAGGAGAAACAAGAGGCTTTTGCTCCAAAAACTAAGCCTGCCATTTTTCTCTTTCAAATCCCACCTCCCTGTCCATGTGCTTGGAATCTAAGGAAGCCTTCAGACATCCCCTCCCAGTCTGCCATAGCACTGAGCTGTGTGAAGGAAGTGGCCTTTGCGAAGCACATACACTAGCCAGCATATCCAGAAACAGAGATATTCCTTAGTGGTGCCAGGAATCAGAACAATTCAAACACTGGGAGGCTAAAATGAATAGTCAGTCACAAGCCAGTTTCTGTGGAGGCTCTTGATTCCTTGTTAGGGGCCAATACAAATTCTGACCATGAGAAAACTGTGGGTGTTGTAAATCCAAAAACTCTTCTTAAAGACTTCTTGTTATGTGAAACATGACCTTCGGGTGCCAGAGCACCCAGTGTGCATGGGGCTGTCGAAGTGCTTGGGGAAATATGGAAGGAAGAGGACAAGGAGAAGAAAAGGTTTTCCAATGAGCTTTTTGCAGCTCCATAAACAGTCTGCATCCCACAAAGGTTGCTTTCACAGTGTAACAAATTCCCTCCTCCTGCCCCCAGCAAATGCAGGATGTCAGGTTTGTCCCACCTAACAACTGCTTTCCATGTTTTCAGGTACAAGTTCACATTCAGGCATCTGCTCCTCCATGGACTCCTCCATGGGGCTGGCTTGTCTTAGCCGAGAAAAGTGGTGGAGGATCAAATTTTACGTGAGAGGGCAGAGAGGGGTAGGATGAAACAGCCCCTGCAAGGGTGTCCAAATCATCTCTGCTGCTGACACGTGCACTCACTAGAAAAACTGTTGCAGGATTTTCTTGGAGGTATCAAGATGTAACTGGAAAACTTCATGCTATCTATGGAAATGCAGATTGTCTGCTGTGGGACAATAGGTTACATTCCATTCTAATCCTGTTCCAAAATGAAACAAAACAATATAAATACATTTAAAGGGGATACTGTACAGGATTTGTAGAACAAACAAAACATAATTGTCACTGTATCCCTTGAGGTAGTTTTGGCACACAGACCCCAAAAAAGGTCTGGAAGAATCTGAGATCTGAAAGCAAAAAAGTGGAACAGTTTGTTCATATCACAACACGCCGAAGGAGAGCAAGGCTGACAAAACACAATTGTTTCCTAAACGCAGGAATCTGCACACCAGACCCTGCAGAAGAGCAGCCAGCCATCCTCACAGGATCAGGCTGCCTGGCCCAGCCAGCCAGGGAGCTTTTGCCAGCGAGGCTGCCAAATGCACCAGAAGGTGTGAGACACCTCTTGCTGGGTATTACAAGAGCATCCCTCACCAGGACAGCTGGGGAACATTTTCTAAGGAATTAGCCTCACAGCAGTTGGCTTGGCTTGAAGTGGAGCAGTTTATAAGAATTTTAGGGGGTTTCATGGTTCTATGTTACAGTGTGGCCTCAACTTTCTCTTACATAATGTCTGCGAAAAACTGTGTGTAGTTCCCAAATTATGGTTATTGCATTTGACAGAACTTGCAGGTCAGGAATGGGACTGATTGAAGGAGATGTTGTGCTCTCCTGGACATCAGAGCCACCCTGGCATAAGTTTCCAAAGCCTCTTCAGGAAATTGGACCCCCAAACACAAAAATAGGCTGCTGGTACATAAAGAATGCCTGCAGGATTTACCTGCTGCTTGCTGCCTGTACAAAATCTGTATTTGCATCTGTGAAATTAGAAAGCATGCAGACAGCTGGAACCAGATATATCACACTGAGGCACAAATGAGTGAGGCTGTCCCACCACACACCAACATTTGCAGAGACATAAAATTGTTACACTTTGTGAGCACAGCCAAACCCTATGGAAAAGGCACTTCAGGTAACCACCCAGATTCCTCTATTTCTCCCAGAAGGACAGAAGGAGGTTGCAGCACTCAAACAAAAGAAGATCTCTGCTACTTTTGCCTTTTCCACAGGTAGATGAAATGCTGAGATGTTTCTCTGCAGCTTCCAAAATCCCCTGTCTTTCTAAGCCCCAGTTTTGCTCTCAGAAGGGCATGGCTGGATTTGCCCCACGAAGGGTAAAGCTGGTGAAGTGCACGAGCATCACTCCTTTCTTTCCTCGGCTGAGGAGGCTGCGCCAGTGGGATGAGACATGTCAGCTTCTCCATGCCAGGGTTTGCAATCCAGATGGAGCAACCTGAATTAAGTGATCACCCAAGGTGGCAGCAGCAGATCTGCTTTATAACTGGCTTTACAATTATTGGATAGATTTAGGAAGGCACTACTTATTTCCCCTTTTTAATTTTTTTTTCTTTTTGCTATTTGATTGATTTTTGCCTTAGCCACTGGAGGATAAAAATCTCCAATGCTGTCTCAAAACACCATTATATAGAAGTGTGAACTATTGATTCAATCCTGTTCCTGGTATTTCCTAATATACTCAACCATCTTTTGCACCAGCTGAAAGTCAGTGTTCTATTTTTATGTTGTCCTTAATGTAGGGTGAATTTCACTGAGCTTTAAATGAGTAAAAAAAGCCTATGTTAATGTTTCATTGACAAACTGATTCAACATTCCTTGTATAAATCTCTTTTATTGTTGCTGGTTATTTCAGTTTCAGGATGGTCCAGGACCAGCTATTTGGCATTTCACAAATGCAGGCTCTGTGCATGATTACAAATTTAGTGACATTCTCAGAAAGATAAAAGTCTTAAACCACCTTTACCTGGCAGAGTGAAAACATTCCATAATTTAATCCTAACCAACATTTTCTGAGGTTTTGTTATTTTTTCCCAAATATACCTTATTATCCTTTTAAATGACAACTCATTAAAAGAAAAAAATAAATTGTACTGCTGCCCTACCTCTTGATATGCTTATTTACACCAGCAATGATGACTTTTAGGTGCTTTCCTTGTTCATCCCTGAGCTACCCCCTGACTGGCCCTAGATTTACTGCAACACAAGCCTTCAGTGACATTTCCTGCCCACACATAAACCTTGTTGTGGCCCACTCTGACACACTGTGTTATACACAGCGAGTCCCTGTGATGCTACCTATGGCAAACACTGCCCCCAGAACTGATAAACAAGTTTTCTGCTATGTTAGTTTAATGAAACTTGTTACAAATAGAGGAACCACACACAGCAATACCTCCCAGACAGAGCATCTGCTGTCTGCACGCCAAGGGCTCTGCCACAGACAGAGAGCAGGGGAAGAGCAGGAGAAGAGCAGGGTCAGGCACAAGCAGCAGTGACAGGGAGGTGCTCTGCTGGAACAGGAAGGTGTTCCCTGCCTGAAAAGGGGGGAAATCATGCCAGAAAAGGAAGGGAGGGGAAAGTGCCAGCATCCCTTACTCTTAGAGAGGGGGGGACCTATCTACAAACTGCTGTAGACATTCATTTGGCACAGAGAGCCAGCCAAAGACTCCTGCAGCATCCAATATCCCTATAATCCAGTGTATATCCCTATAACCCAGTGTAGGCAACAATCATGAGAACAGGATGGGAGCCATGGCTCCCCACCCAGCCACTCACAAACAGCTCCAAACCTATCCAGGAGGTGCAAGGCCAGTGCAGGGACAGCCAACTGCTTTCTGCTTTGCTGCCATCCCGCCGGCTGTGCAGGACGGACACCAGAATCCCTGTTTGCACTGTGCTCCACCTCCCTCAACACGCTCTGCAAGCCTCTGTGCAGATTCCTCTCCCTTGACACACACACACCGCTGTGCTCTCTCTCAGTTTATCAAGTGCCCAGGGATTTTCCAGGTGGTGAGACAACACTGTCTGTGGGCTCCCCACCTCACCTGTTGACCACCCCTCACCATGAGGGCTGAAAATTTTGTGAGAAAACAGACTTCCCACTGCTGGCACCAGCCTGTTGGATGGTTCTGAGCTGCAGACTGATGAGACAGTGCTGGCAGAGCCCTTTGAGATGTAAGCAGCGGCCCAAGAGATAAACACTACTCACAAATGTTTAGAAATACCAGCTTTGCCTTTGTTTCCAGTGTTGTAGTATTTCTGATTGCGCTTGAAAGTACATAACATAAAGAATTTATGAAGTAAGTGCTCATACAAGAAACTTTCCACATTCTCAGAAATTCACTACAAGCCTTGGGATCTATCTGATTGAAACTGCCATCAC
The DNA here is from genome assembly GCA_013397845.1 of Melanocharis versteri. Classification (NCBI taxonomy): domain Eukaryota; kingdom Metazoa; phylum Chordata; class Aves; order Passeriformes; family Melanocharitidae; genus Melanocharis; species Melanocharis versteri. The sequence continues at coordinate 248,175 of VZTG01007194.1, read as the reverse complement.
AATTTCTTATTGTGCTTGATCTCCTTACAGTTCCAAATCGGAATGAGAAAACCTTGTTTTCTTTTAAAACCACAAGAGACACCCTCAGTTCAGACTATGGTTTTGAGATGCTGTTCAAGAGAATTCTGCCCTTCGAGGTGAGGGTGATGTACTTACCAAGAGCCTCCTGCAGTACCCGAACCGCCGGCTCCCGTCCTCCCCAGTCAGCATGAAAGAGAAGGTCTCACTAGGAGAAAGGGAATTGCCCAGAGCTTATATCAGAACTACAGCGTGGCTGCAAGGTAGATCACTTAGGAGGGGACACTGCCTCATCCAGTGAGAGATGCCACCCACTGGAGGGTCTTCATCATTAGGACATTCTCTGTGGAAGAATTCTGTCAGCAGTATGGTTAAGGACAAGCCATCTCTCTTATCAGAAGAGATGGGTGCTGAATGTAACTGCAGAGGAAACATGAGAATATGATTTTGAGGGCAGTATTCCAGTGCTCCTTTACCTTTAGTTCAACCCTGTCTTTGGACTGAGCTTTGTTCTTAAAGAGAGAACCTTAGATATTCTCTGAGAGTAGAGAAATCATTTCCTAATCCAGAAACAACACACGTTTCCAAAATCCAGCTCATTTTATGTCTAGGATAAATATCATTTGTGGCAGAGCAGTAAAACAACAGTTTAGGGCTGTAATTACAGCACAGGTAAAGCGATGGGTCTGTGAATTTGTGCCTGGGCTGTGAAACGTTCCTGACTGCTTTGCAAGTTTTAAATGGAATTATATAAAACACTTCTTTGTGCTGAAATGCCAGGGTTTGTATAATTACAGATGTCTCTGGGGACACCTTATTGTGGCCTTTCAGTGCATAAAAGGGGCTTCTAAGAAAGATGGGAATAGACTTTTTAATAGGGTCTGTAGCAATAGGACAAAGGGTAATGGTTTCAAACTAAAACTGGGTAGATTAAGACTAGATAAAAGGCAGAAATGTTTTACAATGAGGGTGGTAAAACACTGGGACAGGTTTGTCCAGAGAAGTGGTGGATGCCCCATCCCTGGAAGCATTCAAGGTCAAGCTGGACAGGGCTCTGAGCAACTTGATCCAGTTGAAGATGTCCCTGTTCATGACAGAAAGGCTGGACTAGATGACCTTTGAAGGTCCTTTCCAACCTAAACCATTCCATGATTCCATCCCTTCTGCCTATCCTGTTACTCTACACCTTCAGCTCAACAAGTTCTGATATATCAATGCAGGGGGAAAAAAATCATGCTTTTTTTTGAGGTCATTTGAATGAAAAAGAAAATGCAAGCCTGGCTGTCCTTTTCCTTGCCCTTCTCCTGCAGTCCTTCATCTCCAGTGGGAGGAGAAGGACTCTGTCCCAGTGCTGGGACAGAGCACAGCTCTGAGAAAGATCTCAGATAGCAACATTCTGAGCCAAGTGAAGAGGTGTCCTGTAATGTTAGACAAGCACTCTGAGGTGAATGACATGGGCAGGAGGTGGGCAGGGCCCCATCCTTTTTGAGATTTATTTTAAATACTTCCAGTTATTCTTTCAAGTTTAGCATTCAGGGGAACCTTCAAGCCTCTTCCCCTCAGCCACACAGGCCTGTGAGGCAGGCAGAATAGGGAAGAAAATGAACACAGAGCTTCAAAAGAAAGAAAAATTAAATACAGCTGCTTGATCACAAAGTGGCCAAGACTCAAACTGCTGCTTCCTTAATTGGGCATCAGCGAGGCTGTGGCTGTGGCAGCGCACTCCAGCATCACTGCAGCATCATTCCAGCGTCACTCCATCGTGCAGAGGAGCTCTGGGGCACTCACCTGTTGTACTCAGAGACAGGCAGCCAGTCCTTGGCATCAGGGAAGCAGAACTGCGGGATGGCCTTGAGGCGCTCCTCCGCTTCCCGCATCTGCTTGGTTGGTCTCTCCAGCTGCCGGGAGAAAAGCGAGGTTCAGTCAGTCCCTGGAGTGTCCCTTCCCAGCTCTGCTCGGGGCAGGGTCACTGATGAGCTCTGAGAGCCAGGGCCCATCAGATTGGCCTGTAGTTGTGCTTGGCAGAGTGAGGCAGGACTCCAGGACAGGCTTATACCTGCTCGTACAAAAGAAATAACCACTGCTGGGGTTTCACAGGGTTTTTTTAATTGTCTGAAACTCCCTTTCTGCTTCAAGAGCACAAGAGAAATGCCAGAGATCAGCAAAAGTCTTTCCATTGACTTCAGCGAGTTTTGGAACAAATCCTAATATAGCCAAAATGAGTTAAAAGTGAAATATTTAGAAACTGAATTTAAACATAGTCTTTAAAGCATCCACCATCAGGCCAAATTCTCCAGCTCTGGAAAAGATAAATTTGAAAACAGGGAAGGCTTTCAATTACCTTCTCTATGCCCTTTGCTTTGTAACAGATTGCTTTGGAACCATTCTGAAAGCTCCATTTAAAAATTGGATTTCTATTCATTTTTCCATTTATTCACCTTACTGATCTTAAAATGAACTGTACATAGGAATTTTTCTTTTACCTTGGGAAACTGGTACGTCACTTCTGGGAGGTAAGTGTTTTTAGAGGGCTTCTTTTTCAGGGACACTACCACAAAGTACTCAAATAACTCCCGCTCCTGCCACTCAATCAGCTCCAGTTCCAGGGTTCGATAACTTGGAGCCCTCTTCAGCATTGATTGGATGTGTACAAGGCGCTGGGTATGCGCTGGCATTTAAGAAAAAAAAGGGAATAAAGAGACAGATCATTACCTGAGACTGTGACGTGTTTGTGTGAGCCACAGCCATTCACAAAGGACTTTCAGTTTGCCAGAGTATTATTCTAAGCATGTTCTCCTTTCGAAAGAAAACCTTCTAGTTAGCAAACCTTCTGTAGTCGCCCTCACTAATTGCACCCATAAATCAAAACTCTCTCCAAGTTCTGAAGTGATGCAACACTCAGTCACTGAAATAATTTGCAGTTCATAACCGCTACCCTGCCAAAGGTCTGGCTTTTCTTCAGACATAAAACTGGATTATAAGACCTTATGTGGGTGTGCAAATGCACTGGGGCCTCCAGGGTGACACATCTGAGGCCTGGCTTACCTTGGTGAAAAACAGTTCTGTGCCCTATCCCTACACAGCACAGCTTTTTGCTACCAACCATGGAAGGCAAGCCATGGAATAATCTCCAGGGAAGGGGGACAGGGAGGAAAGGAAAGATATGCCAATTCCCTCCTGTGGGTTGCTTTGTTAGTGCTAATTCAACTGGGGGACAATCTTAGATTCATGGTCACTCATCAAGGCAAAGATGTGCCTTGATCCAGTGACTTGTTGCTTGATATCTGTAGAGGACTGGTCATTAACATCATTACCAGTTCTGGTACACCAAAAAAACCCAAAACCAGCTCAGTAAAGCAGCTCCCTGCATGCCCTTCCCCAACTCTTCACACCAGGATCCCCGGGCAATGGCAAAAGAGCTCTTAGCAGCACACCTCAAACCTTTAAGGCTCTGCTCACTGCCACAGCCCACAGCTTCCAGAAGGCTGACCAGCCCTCGTGACAGGGAAATAAGATATCACAAGCACTAAGGGAAAGCCCTTGATGACCAGCCCTCATACAGCAGAAAAATTAAAAATTACTTTGAGAAAGCACTTGGGTCTTGATGTTACTGCACAGCTAAGGAAGCTAAATCCCCAGAAATAAGCTGTCTGCTCCTGCCTTGAGGCAGCCCCACACTGCAGGCCAGTGCTTCACGTTTGCTGGAGGTGAAATCAAAGAGCCCACCCCATCAGATGGGCACCCAGTGAGTCCTGTCATGCTACACATGACGAGGGGGTCTTTGGCTCAGAGTGCCCTGAGAGCATCAGTGTAAACACAAAGCCACTCAGGAGCAGTTGGTTAGAGAGGCATCAGGATGAAGATCATCTGTTCCACAACAATGGGGGAAAAGCCTCCCAGCTTCCAGCGAGATCAGAATATCCTCCTAGTAACAAGAGAGGGGCCAGGCCCTGTCTATCTTCTTTCACGGCCTATGAGAACAAGCAACCCCTCTCTTTTCTGACACAAAGAGAAACAGAACTGCAAGTGCTTTTGGGTTGGTACAGGTAGACAAAGGAACAAAGAGTCATTTTCCACACATCACTGTACAATGCTGCATACAGCCTCTTTTGGGTGGTCTTACCACCAGCTATCTGGCACAAATCTGTTTCCCTAAGACAATGTTTTCCAGAAAGTTTTGCTGCATGTACAGTAAGCAGGTGACATCTGCAGTAGATAGACATGGATGATTGCCCCTTATCTTATAACAGCTCCACACTCCTGTCTTTTTACCCCTCACCTACTAACAACATGATGGGAAATGTAATGAAATCTGTTGCTGCTGTCTTCAAAATTTTTCTAGGTCTCTTTCTGTATCAGGACTTAGGAAAAGGAGAGACTAATTTACTGGCCTGGCTTAGGCAGAGTTTGTGCAGGTGCTGATAAAGGAATTTCTACAATTTGGAGACTGCAGACTTACAAAAGAGTCTAAGAACCACAACGCTGGATCAGACCCAGATCCTTGCCTCCAAGAGCAGCGAGCAGTAAACACTGAAAGCAGCATATGAATAAGAAAGGAGCATCTTTATCCAATCTCAACCCTCTAAGCCTGCACCCAGTAGTCAGTCTGGAATAGATCAGCATCTCTGAAGCGGCTGACAAAGCCAATCTATCAAAGATCCTGTTCTTCATTATATGACACAGTTGCCAAATCCTTGTTAGGTCTTCACAGCTCATTTTGTCCTTGCTATCCACGTTCATGCTCCTGTGTTGGAACTTTGGGAGCTCTGCAGTAATGGAGTTAGGAAACTACAGAGAATATACACCATGGACAGGAACAATGTGCAGGAGAACATATACTGATAAGGTCCATGACAGGGTCTGACTAGAAGTCACTGAAGGCTGATCCCTTACCTTTGAACCTGTCATCTGAGTCACTCTCACTCTCGCTGTTCTCATCTGCAGAGGACAGAGAGGCATCAGTTAATGCAAAACCAGAGCAAACAAACTCAATTCACTGTGCTGCGACTGGGAAAAATCCTATCTCACATCTCTGAGCCTTGTGATCCACACATGCACTTCTCCTCAGTCTTGAAAATATCTTGAAATAAACAGTTTGAATGACTCCTTAGATTGTGTTTTCCTTGGATTCAGTTTTGATATTGCTTGAGAGTAAGAATTTCATTTTGATGAAAGGGCAAAATTCATTCTCCATTACAGCAATTGTTTGCACTGAATCCCCATCTATGCTGAGCTGCAAAAGCGCCATTTGGAAAATGAGTCTTAACCTTTTCACATCTTGTTTTCAAGTTGTTTTTTTTTTTTAAGTTATGCAGAACTTGAGAAGTCAAAATAAGCCTTATGAGCTTTGTCTGCCTGGGCAACATTCCCAATCACCAGAATTCACCAAACTGAGTTAGAGTTAACAGGCAAAAGTAACCTTATGACAAGATGTGTTACTGAGGGATTCTTGTATTAAAGCTCTGTTGTACTCTTACTACAAACAGGGCCTGAATTTCCTTTTTGGCCCCTGTTTTTCCAGAAGCACTCTGAGGCACAGTGTGAGTGACACACTGTGAGTGCAAGGAAAAAGCATGTAAGAACTCCAGGGTCAAAACTGTGAATTTTGGACAAAACTTACAGATGCAAAGGACTCAAAAGGTGGGCTAAAGAAGAAGCTGGGTAAGTCTAGCTGACCATGGGATTAATAGGATACACAATACTAAGAATCTCATTTATTTTTAGCTCATCCCCATGTTCTCCTCTTGCCGAGAGAAAGTTATCATTGTTCACAGATGAAGTTCTAAACTAAGCGGAGTCCAGATTAGATGTGGAGGAAAGAAGGGAATTGATAATCCTGTTCATCCAAATGGATTCACTGAACCATGTCACTTGTACCATACCTCGTAGGGACGCTGTCTCAATATTGGACATAGAAAGTTTCTTCAGTCGTTTTTTCCCTCTTTTTGCACTGTAGATGGAATTGATTCTTTGGACAAGCTGCAAAATAAGAAAACGAGGAATCAGGAAGGCTAAACATTTTTATCTGCCAGATACTTTTAATTAACCTGTCCAAACAAACATGGATGATAGACTGGCTAATGTAGATAATAACTGTCTGCCCCCAAAATATCTGAGATGATGGGAAATATTGATGAGACAACTTGTGTTCATTGTCTTCAGCAAGGTGCTGGAATTACTAAGAATTCATCATTAAACAGAATATTATAACTTCGGAAGAGTCACAAATACGTAGCAATCAATCTTCATGATGTTTTATGAGTCAGGAATAGTACATCTCATTCCATAGCAGATTTCTTCACAGAACTGTCATACAGTTTGCAAAAGCTGTTTCACCTCAGCTTGCAGAGAAAAATAAACTTAGTGAAAGGAAGCATTTTGCTAGAGACACAGCAGAAGGGCAGTAACAGAGCACAGACTGAAACAAAACCTCTTTAGTTTTTCCCTCTAATAACTAACACTATCTCAATTTTAAAAAAATCTATTCTCCAGGAATATGTGATCCTGAAAGTTAAAGTAATAAGAAAATAGAAATTATCACAAGATTTGCGATAAAATTGTGAACATTCATATGCTGAAATCATAATTTCACATAAGGAGAATATCTGTCCCTTCAATTAAAAAAAATTGGGGTACAAAACTAACAGCCAAACTTTCCAACTTTTACTCAAATCAGGTAGGAAGCTACGCTGTACCTGTTACCCTGTAACTTCCTCCAGAGATAATTATCCTCCAGATAATTTCGGCAGTATAACAATATATTCCAAGAAAGTAAAAATACAGTAAATATTTAGGACGTAGGATTAATTTCCCCCTTAAACAGAATTTCCAACAAATTGACAGAAACATAAAAATCTCCCTCTACTCACAGTATTTATAGCCATGTACTTTAAAATATGCTCTCTAATAAGAACGGGAAAGAGTTGAATACACAGTAAAATCAACTTTGTTCACAAGCCAAAATGAAGCATATTGGCAGTTCTCCCCCTCTCTGTTGCCATTGTATTGTTGGGTTTTTTGGTTGTTGTCTTGCGGCTTGGGGTTTTTTGCACAATCCATTTTGGATCGAAAAACTCATTGAAAAATGAAAAACTAAGTTTTACTTCAAATCCATCAATACAACATAGTTATCAGGATGGGGTAGGTGGTGAGTAAATGAAGGGAAACTTATCAGGCCAATTAGTTATTTTCCTGGAAACAAATGATAGGGAAATAAACCACTTCAGATGTTGCTGCATGCTATAAATAATAATTGCTAGGCCATCACCCATTCAAAATCCTAAAGTTACGTACACAGCAATGCTCTGGTCCACAGAGCTTAAAAAAGAGTGTGGAAAACAGAACTGCCTTAAAATCCATTCTGTGCAAAGATGGCCATCAGATGTTTGCTCCTCTTGGAGAACTTGGAAGTTATCACTTCTAGGGAAGGGATTTTGATACAAATCTTCCTTTAGGGTCCAAAAAGAGCTTTCAGTGATGGCTAAAGGCTGGCTAGAAATTCCCAAGCTCTCGCAGCCGGGTGACCTCCCCTCAGCACAAGCCTGACTCCACGCCAGTACCTTTGGGATCCTCCTGGCGCGCCGCGTGGACAGCAGCTCGCTGGCGGTGCTCAGGCTGTCCTCGTTGAGGCTGGAGGGGGACGAGGGGATGCCCAGCTGAGCCAGCAGCAGCATGTCATCGTGGCTGTGCCGCTTGGGCAGGCGCGGCAGGCGGTGGCTCTTCCTCTCGGACCAGTTCCCCACGCGCAGGGAGTGGCTGCTGGCCTTCGAGGGCAGCTGCGGGGACAAGAACAGCTTGAGCTCTTCCCCTCCCGGCAACACCTGGGGCACAGGCAGCTCTCGGGACACACGGGGACGTCACGCCAGGTGAGCCATCGCTCTGCAGGGTGTGTGCCAAGAGAGGCTCTGAGGTCACGGTGAAGGGACAGGGGTCGACCTCGAAGACTTTAAAGTTCAAAGAAAACAACGCCATTTCTGACCTGCGGCATTTCTGTGCACCCACATCCCATCGACTCTATGAGCCCTAAAATCTTACTTGAAGGCTCGGGACAGCAGAGCACTGACCCAACGGACCTGGTCCATCCCTTTGACTTGCAGGAGTGAAAATAAAGAGCAATTACACCATTCAGTTTAATATTAATTCAGTGCAATAGTAATAACTAAAACAGCAAATTCATGCTATTTTATTCAAGAAAAAAAAGTAGAAAAATCAAGCTTGTTCTATTTTCATGGTGTTAAGAAGTTTTAAGCCCTGCCAGTGTGCAGAGGTGCAGTTACAACTGTCCTTCATTCCCAAAGAATTCCCTTTAAAACACAAAACTGTTATCATTACAGGACAAAGGGAAAATCTCTCTGAAGGATTAAGCACCAAGTAACATCTGTCTCTAAAAAACTGGGGGTCTTTTGGAGCAGTCCTTGGAGCAGCTCTGCCAAGCTCCAGGTTTCTGCCTTCTCCTCCCAAACACAAACACTGTAAAGAAGCTTCACCAGCATGTCCAGGAAAAAGTACTATTATGCCAAATATCTGTCAATTGGCATTTACTAATACACAATCAGCTCTGTTATGAGCTATAAACCTGCAGCAATAAATGTCCCATTTATTGGCTGACTGATTGCAGTGCCATCCTACCTGGGGTTAAGCACAGGTGTTTCTGTGGAGAGGGGTTGCATCACAAATACAATGTCATCATAAAACATTCCCTTCATACCTGATGACTTCAAAAACTGAAAATAATCAACGGGAAAAGAAAAGACACAGGGATTCAAAATGACCACAACAGCAGCGTTTGAGGTCTCTGCTTACCACAGGTTAGCACGCCAGGAAAAGTGGTGGCAGCCTATACTTTATTGAAAGGAATTCTTTTTGGAGATGATTGTTGGAAGCCTGCTGACCTTCTGATCTCTTCCATCTTGTTTATCATCATCCATGGCTGAAAAGCCATGTTGCTAACCCAGCTGTGTTGCTATGATGGAAAAACTGGGTGATAAATCGTTGCCAAAGCTACCATTCTTCAGGAAATTCAGACTTTTCTATTTCTGGTCATTGGAGAATTACCCAGGCCCAAAGCTGACCTGCTCTTAGTCTCTTCATTTTAAATATCAGCACAGTGACAGTGCAATTATGGCAGGACTGATTCCTGTCAGGGCACTCCCAGCAGCATTTCGAAAAGAAGCTACCAGAATAAAGACAGCCCTGTTGCAAACGTACCAGAGAGTTCTTATTCACTGAACAACTTTACAGAGGCCATTTAAATCTGTAAATGCTTTGGTCACCCTGTGTTAAACAGAGAACACTGGCCAGTATTTTCCTCTGGACCTGGATGGCTCCCAGCCTAATGACACAGCCTCGGGGCTCCTCTGGATGCTACACACCTCCTGTTAACACACACACAGCCAGAAACAGTTGTTATGCACCAGGTGCCACTATGAGGGACATTTCCCTATTATCCTCATGGCTGCAGTGCCTGTTTCTCCTTACTCTGCCTGATTACTACTTTCCTCTTGCTCCTTTTCCAGCAGCTTTGCTGAAGTCACTCCTGGTTTACAAAGGATGTGCTAGGAGCACACTAAGAATCCTGGTGATGCTCCTTTCGTCTCTTTGATTGTGATGTTAGCATGCACACGAAGCAAGTGAAAGAAAATGCATTCAGTTTTCCTTCTGGGTCTCTTTACACGACAAAAATGTAAATTGTTGTGACCTTTTGTTGAACTGCAAATTTTCTGTTGATTCAGTGCACAGTGAAGTTCCTTTCAAAGGGTGCTTTGAATCTCAAAATTAAGTATGTGATGAGATTTTTATTTTTCTTATGAGCGCAACGTAAAGCAACCTGGCATTTCACAGTGTTCACAAAAAAACAGAACAGGCTTGCTTTGGAAAACTCACCACAAAGGGGAAAGTTTGCAGAGTTCCTCATCTTTCTTTTTATGCTATAAACAGAATTTATACAGCCCTGTTAGGTGCAGACACTCAGGTTTTCCTGACTGTTTTATTATTCATGTATTTACTGAGGGCTTTTACCTGGCATTCTCTGTTTTACAATAAAACATGCCACACCACGAGCGGAGTCACACCAGGCCTCGCGTAACAACACAGGGACAAAACCAGCAGCTGACTTCTCCCCTGCAGTCCCTGCCTGGCAGCAGAGGCAATTCCCTAGGAGGAGCGGCCACACCAAGAGTTAATTTAGGTGCTGATTCAACTCGGAATCAAGCAGTGAAGGACCCCGCTCGGGACCGCGAGGGCAGGGGCAGCAGCAAGCGCTCCGGGACGCGGAGCCGCAGCTGCCGGCAGCGCTCCCGGCGCGGAGCGAGGGCTCCGCCCGCGCTGCGCTCTTCCTCCCGTGCCTCGCCGGGTCACCAGCCAGCTCCACACACGCTCCCAGCACAGCCAGCCCCGCCGCCTTTACCTGCGGAGGTGCTGTGTATTTCCTGTTCTGCGGCGTCCACATCCTGTGCAGGGAATCTAGGGAATTCTCGGACAGCTGGTGGGATTTTCGCCCCGCGTGGCGGCCTTTCAGCTCCACATCCTCGTACGGGTTTTCCTTGCGTGACTCGCCTTCACGTTTGGGTTTGGGTTTTGGTTTTGTTTTGTTTTTTTTAAGGAAAGAAAAACAGACAGGAATGTAAAATTAGGAAAAAAGTTTAAAAAAAAAAAAAGCATGTGAACCAAGTGAAAGGCTTTTAGAAAAGCTCCTCAGCTTTCAGCATGACTCATCCCTCTAGCTGCAGCTGGAAGTATTTGGAGGAGAACTTGGCTATGAGGTCGACAAGTTTCTTAGGATTTTTTTACTGTCCTTTTTTTTTTTTTTTAACTAACATGCGAAGATTTCACAAGACGTGCTTCTGAGCATCGGCAGCTGTGGAAAATTTATTGATATAAAAAAGCTAAGGCACTTAACTTCTTTAAAGTGTATCGGTAGATTTTATAAATCTGTAACAGCCACTCACGGGGTGAAATGAAGACCAATAAATAACTGTGCTCAACACACCACCCTTACACACAATAAGACAATTCTTATTTGATGCAACCTTCGGTTTTGTCTTCTCCTGAGAGAAGGCAAAGAAAGAATAAACACTCCAGCTCAGCAGTGCCAAGAGATAAGACTGAAAATGCTAAAGGAGAACAATTTCTGTCCCAACCGTACTGCATCCTCAAAGTACTCTTTAAAATATATCCCATCTTCAAATTAGGCAGCTATTCATTTCAAGTTATGTGAAATTCCTGTCTCCCAGTAGGAAATTCATGCTGCTAGTAATGTATAGAGGCTTGACCAATTAATCACTAAATACGACTTAAATGAAAAATACATTAAAAAGCAGACCCCAATATTTGAATTTTTACCATTTGAAAACCAGAACCAAAATTTGTAAATCAAATTTAAGTGAGATCCAATGCCCACCACCTTCTCAAATCTCCTGAACTTAGCAGACCTCCCGCTAAACAAAGTAGCATGAAGATGAATAAGTGCCATCAATAAAATTAACATTTTGTATGCATTTTTTCAGAGAGTCAATAATCAGCAACTGATTTAGAACTTCAGGCTTTTCAAACCCAGAGTTATTCCAGTTTTCTAACCATCTTGAACAGAAAGTCATGTCTTTAAAAAGTGGTCTACTCCAAATGCAAGACTTGAAATTGCAGAAACATGCAGGAAGTTAAAAGCTTTTAAACCAACTTACTTTTGGTTTTATACCTAAAGATTACTGTAAAACCCATGGGTTTAGTACAGTATATATATTGCAATACAAGCTCTTTAATAGAAGAAATTCATTTGAGAACTGAGGATAGAAAGCTGTAGCATGCTTCATTATTCCCACTGTTACAGAAAATATTCACAGCATTTAAGGAGATGACAGCTGAGGCATAAGGTGTTTGCAGTGAGAGCAAGGCCTAGGTTAACACTCAGTCTGTGTGACTACCAGCTATGTTGTTCTAGGCAGACTATTAAATTTCCTTATTCTACAAGAGAAAACAAAAGCCGTTTGTGCTTTCTACTTTATTGTTGAGCCTGGAAGCATGAAACTGCTTGTTTCATCAATTACAGCCACAAGAACATTTGCTGAGCAAGTTCAGATATTCACAATACAAATAAAAATACAGTTTTGCTTCGGTAGTGCATCATACTGAGATTTCTGGTCAAACGTAAGCACAAGAGTGAATGTTTTAGCTTTGTTCTAATTAGAAGCCTGAATCACTGCTGCTCTTGAAGAATGTTTGACTTGGCAATCACAGCTTATTATTTCATCCAGGGGGAATCTGATCCTGGAGGCTGCACTATCATTGTAGCCAATCCTCATGCCACATGGAAAGAACGCCTTCAGGTGCACGGGGTACACAAAAAAAAAAAAAAAGCCCTTTTGATGAATGCAATGGACAGGATAAATCTTAAGCAACAAATATTCCTGAAAAAAAAAATTTAATGCTATGGAGGACTACAGAAGTGGTTGATTCTTCCTGTGGGAAGAAAAAATAGATATTGCACCCCGATTCTGTTACTTGTAGGCTCTACACCTCTAGAAATGATAATCATAGCAATGATAAAGAGTAAGATTTGCAAAATGCTGTTACTTACTCACAGCTGATCGGGCTCTAGTAGCATAATAAAATTCCTTGTAAGCCCAAGTCAAGTATAGGTCAAGCAAGCATTTTGGAATGGATTAATAGATTTCAAAACACCTGGCTGTGTGAGACAAGGCTCAAATATGCGCTTCCTTGTGAAAACAAATGTTACTGCATTAGTCTACAGAGTATCCAAACTCCGGAGAAGAAACAAGCCCATCAGTGAAAAGAAACCTTTTTTACAATGTAAAGCATTTATAAATGTTAGAGGGATTCTCTTTCCAAAACACAATGTAAAATGGAATTGCTTGAACCCAGTTAAAGTCAACATAAATAATGTTGACCTGACATGTTAAGTACAGAAACGGGCCCAGGGAAGTCTTGGATGAGAGAAGAGGGAGGAGCAAGGAACCATGAGCAGAGGCTGTTTTTCTGAGTCAGAGTCTCTACCAAAAGAGAGCTTGGGCCAAATTCCTCTTCAGTGTAATGCGAAGGTCAGAGGAGACACCACAGGGATTTTAACCCTTTCCCCTAGAGCTGTGAGAGCTTCTGCAGATGACTGGTTTGCTGTTCAAGAGCTCTTGTGTCTATTCTTTCTCTCATTTGCTTAAAACCCAAATTATTTTAGGGTTTGTTCAAGGGGGCTTTTTTCACTTTGAAATAATGCCTTGGGACCAAATACCTCACCATTTTTTGTCTATTTTTTTTTTAAGAAGAAACTCCTTCCACACCAAATCTCTGATAATGAAATAGTCTGATCAATCAGAAACCACCTGGTTTTCTTACATGAGTTTTGAACGAAGCATTTGGTTCAAGCTGTGAACTAGAAGAGATAGATAGATAAACTATCTCCTCAGAAATGTTCAACCACCATTTCTTAATATATCTGCTCTCCCTGGTAGACACCCAAAAGACCAGACATGCAGAAAGAGGCAGCCCAGACTGCTTTCTGTACGAGTGACAAGAAACCAAAGGTGTCAAGTAAACTAAAAGTGCTGAAAATAGCTTGAACTACCTTAAAGCAGCATTTAACTGCATCTGGCTACACAGTGACTCCCTTCCATGGGAGAAAGATCTGGGAAGTGGTGGTCACCAGCAGGTGCATGTCCCACTTGGAAGTGAGATCCTGGAGAGACCTGTGGTGGTGGCTGCAATTGCTGTGCTGCAGCAGAAAAAGGAGGAAAGTTTCCATATCTCTGGGCTGGCTCAGAGGTTTACAGCTTTCTCCTCGGCACCACCACTTCTCCAGTCCCAAGTCTCAGGCAGGGAATGTTTGCAAGCTGCAGTGCTTGGATTTGCTGCAAAAGGAAAACATATTTACAATGAAAGAGCAAGGAAACATCCTTGTTCCTGCCATATGGATGTCTCTATTGGAAGCCAAAAGGAGAAACATTATGTGGTATAGAGGCCAGGCTTGTCTTAATGAGGCTGATCTAACAGCCACACAAGACAACAGCAGATTATCACTGACTTCAAAGGAAGATGAATCATACCCCCAGAATGCATATGATCACAAACAGTAAGTCTTTGGCAAATACTGTCTCTAATCACCATCCCTACTCCCAGATCAGTTCCCTCTATAAGCATTTTTTCAAAGTTCCCCATTCTCTTGAATTCTACGTACCAAAGTGCTGAGTTAACACAGGGCATTTATCTACACGACATGTATCTTCAGAAGATCTCACAGACAATTTAATGAATGGTCCATCAGGGAAAGAAAAGAAAAACAAAAAAACAAAAAAAAAACAAAAAACAAAAAAAAACACCAAACAAAAAAACCCACTGATATTTAGAAAAGTCCTGAGGAATGCAGTGCCTTGAGCTTAAGCACCAATGAGTTTCCTCCAGGGGTTGCAGTTCCTCACGCCATGATGCGGTGCAAGTCAGCCCCACCGAGTCCTGAGGCAGCACACAATGTTCCCCTGCTCAGCCTCTCACACGTGGCAAATGGGAAGCAGAGGCAGACTCTGCAAGCGTGTCTCACGCTGAGAAAGGAGTGAAAAGTAAGGCTGAGAGGAAAAAAAAAGAAGCAGGCAGACACTTCTCTATAAATGGCAGAAAGTAGGGAAATGCATCATTTCTTTTGAGATGGGAGAAACAAGTATCAGAGGAATTAAGTGATTCACAGAGTGCTGATTATAACTCCAGCCTTTTGCACTGCCAGGAAGAGAGAAGAATGGAGCAGCAGATATAGAGTAAAGGAAAATGTGCTCCTAAATTTGTATTAAGATGGGTGCATAAATTGGGGACCAATGCTCGCAGAGGAGAGGCTGAATCCACAGGGCGATGCTGAGTGCCCAAGCTAAGAGCCTGCTGCCTTTCCTCCTGGCTGCTTAGAAAGCCCAGGGGCCTGAGTTGCATGGCCAGTTATCACCTCACAAACGAGGTGCATGTGCACTGCTCATTCATTTCAGTCATAAAATTACACCAGTGCAGATCCGCACCACCAGTGCTGGAGGAAAACTGGGCCGCTGGGATGTTCATGAGCATGTTCTGATCAAATGGATGAAAACCAGTAAACCTCCACACTCCCATAAAGTATCCAAGCTTAGATCTTTGGTACATAGATGAGCTCTTTCAGCATCAGAGATACTGCAACTGTGCATTTCAGCTGGGGAATTTACCCCAGGAATCTGCAGAAAGAGGAACTATTTCAGTCTCAAATTACAGCTAACACACATGTACAGCTGCTTTGAAAAGCTGTTGCTGAACAGCCCTGAGTTACAGACCATTACTTGCTTATAGTCCTATCACCCAGTGTATCCACTCAGTGCCACAAGCTCAGAAAAGCAGAAGAGCACCTGCAACAAGCAGAGTGGCAAGTCTAAAATGCAATCAGCCTTTTGGGCCCTGCTCCATGGAGTTTGTAGGCAACAACCTGTGCTTTCTGAACTCCTCCAGTCCTGCTTTGCCTTGCAATAAGCAGAAGAAACACTGCAGATACTTTCAGCTCCCTGCTATCTCTGCAGGGAGTGCTTAGAGTGTAATCATAATGAAGCATAAGGGAAAAGAATTAACATGGCTGATAAATGAATAAGGAATTTCACCCTCAAAAATCACCCATTTACTGCTCAGTCCAGAATCACGTGCATGAAAATGTCTGATGAGCAACTGTTAGCACAGTACAGCAGCAGTTTGCCTAAACTGCCTGCACTTCAGGGGTTTCACCCTGATGACTTCAACACAGTCCCTGAATTTAAAGGAGGATTTAGGAGAGCAGTCTCATGGTCTTTTTTTCTCTGTTTTACTAACCTGCAGCATTGACTAGAAAACCAGGCAGTAAAGCTGACAGAGACTGTCACGAGAAGCTGTAGGGGATGGCACAGTGATGAGACGGACTCCACAGAGAAAAACTGAGATCTAAATAGGACACCAGATGATTATTAAAAATAACTGGAATCCATGCATCCAAATGTAACAACAAAGCAGCAGGCAGATTGTCAATAGGATCAGCTGAAGCATTTGGCCTTTCTTTGGCAGGCCCATATGAACACTGATTTAATGTGCTCTGGCTCCCATTACCCTACAGTGTCTATTATTAAATTTGCCACTATTACACTTTCCAAAATCTCACATACTTTTTAGGCTGTCACAGGCAGACTGTGGGCGCAGAATAAGACAGGAATATATTATTTTGTGATCACTGCCTGTACCATCATTTTGCATCAATCCTAGCTCCAGTGACCCGCTGCTAAGTGTCTGACTGAAAACCCAAAATATCTTCAGAGAAGCAGCTAGCACAGCACTGCTGGCAGAGTTACAATCTCTCCAAGCT
Organism: Melanocharis versteri; assembly: GCA_013397845.1. Taxonomy (NCBI): domain Eukaryota; kingdom Metazoa; phylum Chordata; class Aves; order Passeriformes; family Melanocharitidae; genus Melanocharis; species Melanocharis versteri. The sequence goes on along the minus strand of VZTG01007194.1, from coordinate 231,824 downwards.
TGCTTCGGCTTCACAGCAGCCCAGCAATTCCAGTTTCTCCCTGATTTGTCATGGGATGATAATATAACAGACTAAAATGTGCTACAAAAGCATGACAGGAGATAATGCGGTGTGTGGGGGTGGGATTTTACTCGAAAGATCAGCTTGCTCTCTTTCTAACCTTTTCTCACATTTACTGAAGAACTTTGCAAATGTTCTAATTTGAAAGCAATGTCAAACTGGAGCATTTTCCGACTCACACACAGCAAAGGGTTCAGTAGAACAGCTAAATCATCCCATTTTGTTACATGACATGCACTGTGTCAAATTTACACAAGAAATCAAACCAACTAATTGGTTTAGGAGAGATGAGTTGCCTTACCAGCAGGGATAAAGGGAGTGACTTGTCCTGTTTTAATGCAGAAGTAAACAAGAAGCTGATTATCCCAAACTGAAGCAACACTCAAACTGACAGAGAAAAACAGCCTAGCAATTGTGTGACTCCACTGTTTCACTTATCAGTCGCCTTTGGTGTCAACGGTAACAAGATTCAATTGTGTTATATACCCCTACAGAAGCAGCGATTAAGTTGTCCTTTTAAGGTGCAAAAAATATCTGTCAGTAGAAGTGTCCAGCTACTGAAAGGGCTCAAAATCTCCTAAACATGACAGTGAACAGGCCCAGAGACAGAAGGGTGCATAAGAAACCCTCCCCAAGAGGGCCAGCTGCCCCGGGACAGTGAATTGCAGGACACTCCCAAAGGGAACCTACCAGCAAGATCACATTCAGGAATCCATCCTGGTTTTACAGATTCCACAGCAATGTTCCTGAGGCATTGCCTTACTGTCTAGACTGCTTCAGCTCCAGCTGCCAAAGCAGACATGGAGACATTCAATTAAACATTCTCAATCTACGAGGCGACACACGGAGCCCAGTGGAGCAATGGGTTTCCTGCACATCTGTCATGTCCTCTTGGAGGAAATCACCTGTTCTGCTGTGTGCAGCACTCTGGGGAGCTACAGAGTAAGAAGGCTTGTCTTGTCAGAGGTTTTTTCTACTACATTTAATTTCTAAATGGAGTGCTATTTCTTTCACCTAGTTTTACTAGATTTTCTCAAGTCAAACTTAATATTATGCCCTTGACATTCACTTCACTTTATTTGTTAAACTTTTTTGGTGATGATAACAAGTGCTTTCTCCTAGATGTCAAGTCAACAATGCTTCAGAGACACAAGACCTTGAATAACAATATTCCAACATCTCAGCTGTGTTTAGGGGAGCAGACTGGAAAACTGGAACCGTATGGTCCATATGACAGGAAATGCTGTTGTGCACAAACACAGCAGAAGCAACAATCTCAGCCATCTCTTAATACTATGATAGTTTCTTGAATTCACACAAAGCCAAGCGTGGTTTCCCCAACCGGATTCAGAAAGCCACATCAATTTTGGTCTGATTAAAGGCTCATTCAAAACCACAAGAAGCAAAACAATGTTAAGTTTACTATGACTGCCACATTTCTGTGAGTGCTAATGCAGAAGATGAATGAAGTCCACATGGTTCCTTGCACATGGAATACAGCTCTGATTTATATTAGGAATGTGCACCCCTTTATACAACAGCCTTGTTAAGATTAATGCAGAATGGATCATTATGTTCCAATCCAAAACATGTCCTGAACTTACCATGCAGGTATTTCATCTATTAAAGTCTACAGAAATATTACAAAATTGAGCAAAGTGTCTGGTTCATGATGTCACTGGATTTCAAAGCACGATCGTTTTGGTTTCAATATACCTTAAAACTTTCCATTGTTTTTTAAAAAGTCAGCTCTCAAAATAGGATTAACTACACACAGCAGTTCATTGCTGCCCTGGTCATTAAAGAAAAACAGCACAAGGGCACCAGAAGGAAGGCAAGGCTTTAGTGTGCATATGCCTCACATGAAGAGGCCATGTAGCAACCAAAACACCAATGACTCCCGTCCCAGCACTCACATGCTTAGAAGCTCTTTAGCCTGGGAAAGGCTGGGGGATAACCCAACTGCTGTCTGCCACTACCTAGAAAGGCAAATGGAAAAGGCAGCACCAGGCACTTCTTGGAGGTGAAAGGATGAAGGACAACATTCACAAATGGCAACAAGGAGAATTCGGACTGGATGGAAAGAAAAATTTGTTCACAGTGACATCAAGAAAACATTCTTCACAGTGGAGGCTAAGCAGTGGAGAAGGCTGCACAGGGAGGCAGTGAAGCCACCCTCCCACGGTATTTTGAAAAGTCAAACAGATGTAGCCATGAGCAACCTCATGTAATGTTGAAATTAGCCCTGCTTTGAGCAGAGGTTGGACCAGCTGACTCCACAGTCCCTTCGAACCTGAACTTTTTGATTCTGTCTCACACTAGAGTGCTGAGAGCATTGCTCAACATTCACTTTCTTTTCTTGTATTTTAACACTTCCTTGCATTACAAACACTAATTCTAAGGGATGGAGGGAGATGACACTTTATTAAGCTTATCGCTACAGCAACGTTTTAACTGCCTACAAGCTTTTAGAAAGGCAAGGAGATTCAACAAGGTATAGGAAAAAAAAGACCCACCAGCACCTCTAGGGGAACTGTTTGCAAAGAAAACTCGAAGCACAGCGACAGAGTCCTTTAGAGTTTTGAAGCAGATGTAGATCTATAAAATAAACTCACTCTTGCAGACACCTGGTTTGCATGAGCACAAAAGTGCTACTTGGAGACTGGGGTCTAGCACTACTGGTATAAATTATGCAGATGTGATACACAAAACTACGATAGTTTCTTTAAAGCTGGAGATCAAACCACTTTGGCTTGTCTTTAATCATGCCTGACAGTTTATAAGAGTTATACTGATTTGGTATTCCCCCCGCACTGCCCGTATTGAATAAAGTGCTTGGAAAGAGGTTGTTAAAAACAATGAAGTTCTGTGTTTGTCCACGGATCTGAAATTTTGCATTCTCTTCCCACTGCCCTGCCAAAATGCCCAAATTATAGTCTGCAAGGTGCTGGTTTATAGTACCCATGGGTTGGAAGAGCCCATTAAGATTTTGTGTTACTGAACCCAAGATTTCTTCTCATTTGTAGAAAGCTTCTTACCAGTCCTGCACGTTTTATTTTGATATTTAACAAACCAGACAAGGAAAAGAACCATTACCACCTAAAAGCTGGTGCCACATTGACAAAACCTGAGGAAAGGTGGGCACTGTAGCTAAAACACAATACATTTTCAAGTGTGAGTAGCACGGTGGTCTGTCATAGAAAGGGCTGACAATCATATAAGGATGCTCTACACAGAAAAACACTTTTCAGTATCTACAAAATTTTCATTTTAACTAGCAGACACTATGCAAGGCCTGAAAGCTTCTGTTCTGAAAGCATTTTTTGGAATGGCATAGAGTAAGTGTACAGCTGAGAATGGAAAGAGTAAATTCCTGTTTTCAGTGAGGCTGACAAGCCAGAGACAGATTTTGGGTCTGACAAAGAGCCCAAGGCTCCAGTTTGCGGCCACTGTTCTTTGCTGTATCAACTGATATGACCAAGAATAGTTTTGTTCTATTGTCTTTATGTGCCTTTCAAACATTTGTAAGCACTATTAGAGTGCCTTTTCACCAGACTAAACAAGCCCAGCTTGTCAGTGTCTCTTCAGAGGATGTGTGCTCTAGGGTCCCATACTGTCTTGGTAGCCCTCCCGCTTTCAGTATATAAAGATTCATTGTCCAAACTAAAATGAAGTCCCCTTTGTATCTGTTGTAATAATATAACACAGAAAGAGTTAAAAACAATGCAGATATTCATCACTTGTGTGGAAAATCTGTGCTCTGAAGGGCTGCCCAATTTTCAGTAATTATAACAACCTTTTTTTTATGTTAAAAGAATGTATGCAGAGGCCATACATTTCCTTCTAAGACCAAAAGAAACATGTTTTTCTTATGAAGCTTAATGAAAACAGTGTTTTTTGTTGTGCATTCCCAATGGCTGTATAGCTAAAGGAAATTAATTCCTCTTTAACCAGCAACTGGGACTTGGAGGAGACTAGGAACCGTGCTACAAACAACTGCTTTGGGGCAGTCCACACCGGAGTCCTGAAAAGCTCAGGCTGACCACACAAGGCCTCTGAGGTTAATCTTGCTATTGGATAGTTCTGTAAACACTGTCTCGAGTTCTGTTCTTTACATTTTTACACCACTCAAGGCTTCAAGCCAAGGCCTCGATAAAAAGAACGATTTGGTTCTTGAAAAGCATTGGCAAAAAGCTGACCAAACAGTCTGTTTCCAATACTACCCAGTGAAGGCTGAAAGAATCAAGACTTCCTGCAGCCTGAGAGCTACGTTTGCACTGAAGGATCAAACCCATTTAGCCTCCATTTAATCTCTCTTTACTGACAGCACTGAATTTTCCTGCACAGTGCATGTGTTCAGCAACACACGGCCTGCCCACAGCCACTCAACGTCCTGCTGTGAGCCCGTGTTCTGCAGCAGCTTCTTACCTACAATGTCTTCATAGGCATTTTCTTCTAAAGTGCTCTTGGATCCAAATTTATGCTGGCTCTCGGTTCCATTTTCACTTGGGGAGGGAGGGTACAGGGATTGCAGGCTTGAGGCATCCTCAAACTCAAAGGATTTTCTAAAGTTTAAAACAATAATTATTAGTAGCAAGAATGGAAAATTATTTGAACATTTAGATGAGCATTTTTATGCTGAGAAGTATATATAAAATGAACAATAATTTAAAAAAAAATCTCACATCATGCTTTAAGGACTAGCTTTTAGCAGACCCTAAGTCCTGTGTTCACAGCAGTCTCTAATGTAGCCATCTGTGACACTTTTATGGAGTTGGAAATGTCGTTATCCCCATTATGCAGACAGGAAGAAAATACCAAGAAACATGTTACATTTTTCCAAGTTTGCGGAGTAAGTTAGCAGCATAGTCCTCAGATTAGAAATTACTTTGCTCTTTTCAGAGGTCCCAGAAACATGTGGCCCTCTCTGCTAAAGAAAGACACAGTCTCCGAAAAGCATTCTTGCACCGGTTGCTCTGGGAGACGCAGCCCTTAGTTTGACACCACTCACATGTCTCGAACTTTCGGATGTGTTGCTGCACGGAGCTCAGTGTACAAAGGCCAAAGGCAGACTCCTGTGAATGCCACCCGTTTCCCTTGCACACCCCGTGCCAAGCAGTGGCAGCAAAGGAGAAAGCCTTGAGGATATTAATGCTCTCTGGGGTGCATGAGCGGCTTGGGCTGAAGGTTTGGATTTCTGGCAGGAAGGTGAGGACCAGCTGGGTCAGATGAACTCACACAATTTGTCTCCCACCCACGGTGATTCACCACCTCCCACCCACACCTGCCACAGCGCTGCTGAACAGTACTAGAGAGAGAAAAGCCCAAGTTCTTCCCACTCTCCATTTCACCCAGCACTTGTTCCCTGGGGCAGTATCTACACTGAGGCTGGGAGACTCACGATTTGCAGTGGCAGCAGTACAGGGGAAGGCATTCATTGCACTGATTTACTGCTGAGGATGAATTGGTGAGAAAAATGGGCTCAGGGCATAAATCCCGTGGTGCTGCGAGGCTTGCAGGGACTGTGCTGGTGCTCATACTCCACTCACTGAGCCCCAAACTAGATTAACAATAAATCATCCTGCCATCAACCCCCCTCCTTCTTCTTCCCAGCTGGAGTGGAGCACATGTTACAGCATATACATGTGGCAGGGACAGAGTCTTACGAGCCACTTTGGCCTGTGAAATGGCTTGAGCATCCCTGCAGGTAACACCGTGACTGTCGCACAGAACACTGCATTTGATAAGAGCATTCTCCCTTTGTCTGCTGGAGCAGACTTAAGGCTCAGGATGAGGCTTAGGAGCCTCCTCTCTCTCCTTTCCCTAACCTTTAGAATATCCAGGTCCAAGTTATTCACACCAGGATCGTGGCAGAATCAATCTGTGCATGTCAGATCCAGACACCTGCTCCTCCACACCTACTCACAAAGGATGCTGACACACTGAAGGCATAGGTGTGTATGAAATGAGACTTTCTAAAGTAGTTAAATATCCAGCTCCTATAGATTTCAAGGCACCACTGTGATGTGGTGACACTGTATAGGATGATGGGAATGGCTTTGTGGACCAACACTCAGCTGTGGGCCATGTGTCCCAAGGCTATCCTGTGACACTCCTCTCCTGTGCTGTGTGTGTGCCAGAGGATTTCCAACTGCTAGGAAACATCCCCCTCACACCACTCTGAAATATTAAAGCTACTGTTGCCATCAGATTCTCCAGATCCAGCCTGGCTTTCTGCTAACAGGCAAACGTGACAGACTTCCTCCATATTACTAGAATGTTGAATTAGCCACCAAAAATAAAAGCAGTGCTTTCAACCAAAGCACTGGGAAAATAAATACCCTCAGACCATTCTCATGACATTCCAGTGAGTGCAAACCACATGTATGTTCCATCTGAAACACACAGCTACAAGCTGCAGGCACAATGAGTTATGTCTGTTCTGAAAAAAGGAACAGTTTAGGTACTGAGATTTCAGTAATTACTATCGACCAAATACTGTCATTCTTAGATCGCTTGTACGGTCTTAAGTTCTTTGTAAATCCTGGAGTTCTCCTTTCTGTAACTAAAGGAAGAACAGTAGCAAAGACAATAAAATTAAGATTTTTGTAAAGAATTTCCAGCCAGCATTGAAGTCAGCCAGCAAACCTGAGATTTTGGGGAGGTTGATTTGAACTTATTTAGATCATAATTAAGAAGAGGTGTGTCCAGAGAAATCATTAAAGTACAGTGGGTAAAGCTGTTACAAATGAATGGATACCTACTCCGTAAAATGTCAAACACATTTGCAAGAATCATCAGATAGACATGACAACCCTGTTAATCCTACAATTTATATTCTACAACTTAAACTGATAAATAATGCTTTCTGGAAGGCTTGTTTCCCCTAGCCCTAACCCAGGCCTGAAGCTCCTTTGCTGAACTGTGCTGTTGTCTAGCCCTGCTACAACAGGAGGCTGAATCTGCGGAACAGCAGGTACAAGCACAATTGTCCCTCTTCTAGAAAGAAGCTTCAAAACTTCATCTCAAAAACTTATTGTGATAAAATACTGCGGTTCTTAGATGACTTGCCCATTTTCCAATAAAGGCTATTGTTTACACCAGAACATTTAAAAATTATTGTCTTCTGCACATTGCAAATGCTGTGCTGAACAAACTGACGGCAGCTTTACTTCACAAATTCTTGTTAAAAACTAGATTTACTTCCTCTGAGATTATTGCCAGGACTCAAAGATAAGCACTGCTAATCAAAGCTTGACTTTCCCACGCCTTTCTGAGGGAAACAACACGCCTCAGCACAGCTGTTTGATCTTTCAGAAAGCAGGTGTCTCCTGAGAGAAGAGGACAGAACATGAAGGCTCCTCTTCTCCTCTTCCTGCCCCAGTATAATTAGGTGAGGTTGTGCTAAAAAACTTCTAATAATTGAGCCAACATCAAGCAGCAGAATCTGAAGGGATAGTGTGCATCTGAGATGCTGTTTAGCAGTTCCTTGCAATCTCATCAGTAAATATCAAGGGAGGGTGTGTATCATACACATGCACAGACAGGTGAACTCGTTAAAAATGCCGCAATTTGAATGCTTAGCAACAACTACGCCTACAATTTTCTAAGCAATGAACAGAATTAGTTTTACCATGTCTAAAACTCCAGAGAAACCATGTGATTAAAACAAGCCAAGCTCCACAGATTGCTGGTGAAATGTAGCCGTACACTCTCCCCATCATTAACTCAGGAAGGACATAAAGGACTTTCTATGATAAAACAGTTTTCCCAGCATTAATCCTCTAAAGCTCTTGATAATAATTTAGGATAATATTCCTAAGGACTGAATTAGATAAAATCACCTACATTGCATAAAAGTGACATAACTGCTACAGTAATAAACTTTGGAAATAGAAAACCTCTGCAGGTACATTTTACAGGAGGAAAAGACTGAGGGATCAACTATGGTCCCACTACCAGACAATAATGACATTATGGTCCATTAAAAATCACAAGTAAGGGCATTTGTGCCAGAATGAACTGGATAACCTTTAGCACACCTAACCTAGAGCCTTTATTGGGGATCGAGGAATGCAGATTTTAGAACTCCAAAACTGAAGGTATTCAAAGAAATTGTACCAATGCATTCCATCAGTGCAGACCAGCAGAAAAAACACTTGTCTTGCGTGCAACTCCTAGCTTTTCTTATGTCAAAAGCACTGCGTTAGAGAGAGAATTTAAAATATTGTTACTACAAAAATAAAGCACAATTATTTGGAGAATTGAGCGCATTTCCTTGACTTTTACCTATTCTGGGATTTTCTGTGAAAACGCGACTCTTTCTTCTGCCTTCTGGTCACGGGGGGCGCAGGAGTGGACGGGAGGGGAGGAGGAGCAGCGGGCGTGGGAGATGGAGGTAGGCCATTGCTCGGTTTGCTTTTGTGGGATTTGTCCGCCTCGTACTCAAAGGTGCGTTTGGGCTTGGGGACGGGGTTCACGGCGCTGTTAGCCGCGCTTTCCAGGAGCACTTTGGGGCTGGCTGAGTTCGCAGTAAGCCCCTGTTTTGTTTTACTGCTTTTCTCAGCCTCAGGAGGTGTTTCTGGTTCACTCCCCAAAATGACACTCCCTCCTTTGCTATCGCTCAGGGTTTCACTCAGTCCCTCCACAGTACTCAGAGTCCCAGACTTTTTCCTCCCTTTGTCAACACTGTAGCAGCTACTTGGTAACTGGGGGAGGCCTCTGCCCGACTGCTCCTTCAGCGCCTGCTCGATCTTCTGGATTCTGTTGAGCACGGCAGAGGGCTCTTTCCTCACGTGGCTCTTGAGGAAAGTGGCAGAAGGAGGTTCGCTCCTGCCCGGTCTCTTTTCAAACCGATGGCAGGAATCCCTGTCCAGCAGTTCCTCCTCCTCTGTTTCCGGGTAAGAGCACTCGGAAAACGTTCGGCTCATTCTTCTGAGCCCTTTGAAATCAAATGTCTTGTCGCTGCAGGGAGAGGTCAGCACGCTGGGGCAGCTCTCACTGCCTGACCTCTCCCCAGCGTCCCTCTTGTCCACACACACGCTCGTCCTTGGGGACAGCTCCCGGCGGCACTCCCATTCTGTGATCTTCTGCCTGATGTCCAGCGCCTGCGAGCGGACGCTCACCCTGCTGAAGGAGAGGGTCCTCAATTTGGTGGCAGTACCCAAGGACAGAGTGCTCCGGGTGAGCTGATGGCTCCCTATCGCTTCCCCATCCTGAGCCTCATTGGGAGTCTCCTTTTGGTCAGCCTTGAACACAGACAGCCTTTTATCCAAAGCACCCACGCTGATGGCTTTGAGGGGGTGGCTCGGGGAGTCGGTGTCCGACGGGCTCGTGGAGGTGCTTCGCAGCGTAGACGTGCGGCTGTTCCAGTCCTTGAGGCACAGCCTGGAGCTGGAGACTCTGGAGAGCCCAGTAGAGCGGGAAGAATCCTCGCTGTCACTGAGGGGGTAGGCAGGACTTCTTCGTGGGGATGACAGGGGCGGCGGGGTGGCTGACTGGCACCTGGAAACAGAAAGAAATAAAAAATCAAGGACTTGGGCAAACTGGAGTTATCTGCCAAGTTTCTTCTGGTTGCAGGTCTCCATGCTGCAAGACCACCCCAAAGCATCATTAAGACACCAGTGACCCTTCAGACACAGAGCTGGGGGTGGGAGGTGGCAGCATTTGACTGGTGTCAGTGACAATGAGCAGGACACTTGGAACATCCGAAACAAGTTTTCTCACCTCTGTTTGAGCCCCAGCTTTTTCAAGTTTCCTGAGCTTAAAGCCAGCTGAGATTCTCATAGCAAACCACTGCCTTGAAAGCACCTACCCCCTCCAGATGAGCAGTCCTGGTCATAGTCCTTTATCATCCATGGTCTGATGCTGTGGCCAACAGATTAAACTCCCCTTATCAAACAGAAGTAATTTCTTATCAAAAGAATATTACACACTGAGAAAACACATTAATCTGCCCACACTAGGTGTTGGAGAATATAAACTACATAGAAAGATCTCAGTGTTACCCTGGAAAAAACCCTTGGAACAAATTCTAGCCACGGTTTGCAAAATCAGCTATTGTTACTGGGGTTTTGTACATGGTTGCAAGGACTTTTAAGAACAAAAAAACACAAGGAAACTAAATAACACATTAATCATTTGGCTCATCAGTGATGAGCCAGCAGTAAGGGAACTAAGCCAAAACCATGTCAAAAAAGGGGGTTTGCCGCCCTGCCAAAATCCATACGTACAAATCATAGCAGAAATAATCACAACTCCTTCAACATTAACTCCCTCCTGTTCCAAGCAGCACAGGAAAAAGAAGAAAGACCCATAAGTAATGTCTTGCATATGCAATTAACTTTATGCTTTGTGAAGACTGTGGACAACGAGCTGCTTTTTATCAACTATCTTGTACACAGACAAGATCCAAATGAAAGAACTACTTGACCAAAAAAAATCAAGGGTGCAAATGTCTGCACTATAGCAGAGAGAGAAGAGATTCAGAACGTCTCTGCTGCTATATTGTTTTCTTCCCAACGGCCAGCCAATACCTACAGCAGAAGTGCCAATTTCTGTGCATTAATCCAAAAAATCCAGGGCACTGGGGTGATTTCTGAAAAATTTACTTTGACACAGGAAATATTTTCTTTTCCTTCAGACACAACCCCAACCCAAATTATCAGATTTCATCCCAGTTTCCTACAGTGGATACTTCACAATCAAAGCTCAAAAATATCACAAAAGAGAAAAGTTCTGGTCAGAAAAAGACAATAATCAAATTATTACAAAAGGGAACGGATCTCTTTTTTCAGAGGCCTGACACAAGCAAGTCTGTTTGTCACAGAAGTTATACCACTTGGTGACTTTTATTTCTTTATTGTTTTGAAAGATAAATATGCCTGTAGGAAAAGAGATCTCATGTCAAATATGATGGCAAATACTCCTACAACAACTGCCTAAAGCACCTATTTCAGGACAGAAAGGATGCATACCAGAATATGCTCTTTGCATCCTAGAAGTTGAATTTCCTGCCATTCTATACAGCTGCAGACAGGTGTCTTAAGAGATCTCAGAAGATCAAAAGCAGGTGACAGATAATGAGTGGTTTTGGCTGGCTGTTGCAGCACAGTTTGTAGTGGATTACCTGGAATTACCTTGGCCAACATACCCTTATAGTGCCTGAAGATGAAACAAAAATCAGCCTCCTCAGGCTTGGTGGGGCACCCTGATCCTTCATTATTTCAGCCTGTCTCATCTCAATCTCTTCGGGTTAATACCACAAAGCCAAATTTTTATATTGCTCTTAACAGTGCCTTAGCTCAGATTTGAGAGCACGTTCTCCTAATCCTTTCATATCGTGCAGGCTTGTCCCAGAGCTGCACTGACACTTCTCTCGAGGAAACAGGCCAGTGTTTCCCAGAGTGGAAGTGTATTTTGCATCTAAAGACTACGGCCTTCACTACATCCTTAGAGTCCGCATGTTGGCTAAATCCACTGTCAGGATTCAGCTACAGCATAGGGACAGAAGAGGCCTTGTGGAATGCTTTAGCATGTTACAACTTACTTATTAGAGTCTGTTCTGTACTGGCAATAGCAAGAATAAAATATAAAATGACAGGGCTAAGGTCAGTAAAATGGGACAGCAGAGGTGAAGGACATGCTGACAATCAGAGAATCATAGACTCCTCTCTCTGTACAGAAAATACCATAGGCATAGCCCTTCATGTCCTTACACTCTGAGAAATATCTTTTCGACTATTTCCACTGTCAGGAAAAGGTTCGGTGATTCATCAAAAAAAAGGGAAAATTGTGGTTTGCATAACCTGAAGAAGTTACTAAACATTTCTTCTTAAGAGGTATGAGCCATTCTTTTAAACCCCAGGTTCCCAGTAAGGTAACTGCTATTAAGGCTTCATCTTGAAATCCCCAAATTCAGTTACAAAACTCCCACTCACTTGCACTGCATGAGACCAGGGCTGCAGAGCCACAGGCCTTCTGGAGGCATTTGCTCTCAAGGACTTGGGTTACCTCAGTGAAGAAAAAGGTTCTGTTTTACACTGCATTATACAGTAAATTTAAGTAATCCAGAGAGAATCTATGGGACTAATTCAACAACAAAGAGGAACAGAGCTTTGCCCTGATGGTTTCAGCATGCATTCTCTAAAGGGTGCTGGTAAGTAACAGAATGAAAGAAAAAAACAAGTCCAAAAGCTGATCAGTGGATAATAAAATAGTTCTTCCCCAAGAAACCTACTTCCATTAGAAGAACATTCTCCCGAAGGAACAATAGTTCCACAGACTTTAAAACCAGTATTACTGGACAGAGATGAATAATTAAGAAACTTGCAACCTTCCACAAAAAGATTGTAAAGCAAAATGTTTTTATTGAAGTTTTCTACATACACAATGATACAGTGCAGCAGCTTACAATGCATATCATTATATAAACTTTCCAAATATTGTGTATAAACAGCATAAACAGAGATTATGGAATCAAGTTTAGCTTTCTTAACAAGTTCCCTTGACCAACACCTTCGTTCTGAGCAAGGACTATTTCTTTGAGGATACCAGTGTTTCACAAAAGCCACTGTAATAAGTTGCTCTGATTCCCTAAGGGCATTCTTCCAGCATACAGCCTTAGGTGTGCAGTGCCCAAACCCCTGGCCAGTCAGCTGTGCCTTGCAGTCTCAAAGGCTGCCAAGCAGCCCACGATGTCCTCTAAACAGGTCACAGACCCTGGAACTGCCTTTCTGCTGGGACTCGCTGGTGCTCACCAAGGAGAGCAGACAGAATCCAAGAGGTGCTTTCCAGCTCTCTAAACCATGCTCAGCTTTGCTGTTGTGATTTGTTCCCTGAGAAATCAGCAGTTACCCACAATGGGAGGAAACTGGTATCAGTCACTCTGTAGGATTTTGAACTGCAGATACAACTGATCTTCACGTAATGATTAAGCCTCTTCTCTTCCAGTTTCTCTTTTTCTCACCCAAACGCAGAAAAAACTTGTGATTTATGAAAACTGTAATTCTTGAGGGCTGCTCTCAAATATTCATATTGTTTTCTCTAGGAAAGGCATCTCTTTCACCAGGTCCAGTGAACATGTATGGATAGCAGTGGAGCTGTATCTCAGCTGCACCGAGAAGAGAACAGAAGCACTTGCTTTGAGATAATTTGCAACCTACTTGTCACAAGGCAAAAGATGAAAAAAATGAGTTCCTGCCTTTTAGCAAGGCTGACTTGTACTAAAAATCTATTGGGATGGAAAAGGGCTGGTTCTCACTGCCAAAAGTGGCTGAGTTCTCACCCTCTATCTGACCCAAAAGTCAAAAGTCTCCAATTTTGGACAAGACACCAATCTTCTTCCTGCAAAATGTGGGTGCTAACATTTGTCTGCTTGTAGAAGAGGAAGATTTTAATTCCTGCAAACCACTCTGAAAGTGAGCAATACAAAATTAGTATGAAAACCAGGGGGCCTGGCCTTTTGATCCAGTTGAGCAGAAGCACAGTTCCTTCCTGCTTCCAATGCCAAACATCAACTCCAGAAAAGATGAGAAATGGGTGCAGAAAATTCCCACATCTTCATGGGTAGCTTTCAACAACAGGGGGCAGGCAGAAAGAAGAGTGGCTCAAGAGCTGGGCTTGTGTCTTTTGGAAATCAGAGTACGGGTGGATAATCAGAACCTGCATTTATTGAATGCACAATTTATTGTGCATTATTTGCATCCAAGATCCACACACTTCATATACACTAAGGAAAACCTTAGGTTGCATTTCAGGCTTTAACAGTGACTAGAGGGTGCTTAAGTGACTTGCCTTGAAAGAGTTACACGACCCCTGGCTCTCACTGCCCCCCTCTGACCTCAGCAGCTCAGACCCTGCAGCACTGTTTTAGCTTTCCTGAAGTGTCAGGAGTGACCCCACAGATCATCCTGTCCTGAGGAAAGGCAAGCTGGAAGAAGCCACTCAGCAGTTTTCAGTTTTGCAAATCCCATCCGCCCTTCTTAAACCAACATGTACCAAATAGTAAGACAGATTTTGGCTCTCTGATCCAGGGAATTTCCCACTTCTACATGCTCATGCATAGGAGCCCATTTACTGAAAAAAGAACAAGGAACATGCTGACAAAAACATACTGGGTTTTCCAGGGTCCTGTTGATGAGATCCCATCATTTCCCAGCGACACTGATGTTGGGTGACTTCATGCAAAGACTCCCAGCACTGGTTTTACTCCTCAGGACTTTCTCCCCACTTTTATTAGGAAAAATACTGCTTTCTTAGTGTTTTACTACAGGGTTTTTTCTCATTCCTGGTTCTTCTCAGGGCATTGTGCCCTTTCATCAGGACAACCTAACCTGTTTCAGGGTAACAACAACATCAGAATCAGCTGTGACCACAGGATTGTGAGTTTGGGTATGAGTAGATTGGGCCTGCCACACACACTAGAGACTTCTTGTTGCTCTAGCCAATATTTAAGGAGATCTGAAACAAAAGCAACAGAAATTTCTCCTTGCAAGGGCAGCAAAACTCATGTTTAATACATACACTAAAGCTGCCCTGATAGGTAAATGAGGATGTAACTTTGAAATTCTCTGGAAATTTGTAAGAGAGAATGCTAAGAAATGTTCAGCTACCAACTGCCAGCCACTCTGAGTGCAAATACGGGAATCCATCCTTCCCAGAGCAAGGCAAAGCGAGAGGGAAGCACGGCCTGCTCACCTGCTAACTGGAGCCATTTGCTATACCGTGCACATTTTGATGTACTGCTGCTGGGAACAGATGTAATGGCTCACTGTGATATTCATTCATATCAGACTTCCACTCGATTTGAAAAAGCAGGCAGAGGAGAGAAAACACGTAGAGACCAACAGAAGCCGAAATTAGAACCGGTGTTTATGTCTCATTCCTTCTGTGACCTGGACAGAACAAGCACTTTTGCAGAGGTTCAGTACCCACAGCTCCTTGTAACGAGTACAGTTTCACACCCCCCAACGGCAGCGCTGCCAGGAGATCACAGAGCAAACAAACAGAGCACATAAATTCTTCTGCCTTTGTCAGACATTCTTGGGAAAGCTCCCAGTACGAATCAATACTTTTGCACAAACAAAAACTGAACACGCCACTGCAGTACAGCAATTTCCCAGGCCTCTTCAGGTGCAAAAAGGCAGAGTAATTCCAAGCAGACCAAAAAACCTTAAGGACTTTGATAGACGCAATGATGAGGGATATGTCTCCAAAGATTCCCTCTTTCTCTCTCTACACAAGAGCTAGTAATAAATTTCCTCTATGCTTTCTTCCAAAGGACAGTGAGAAGTCCACTATCAGCTGTCAAACAGCAGCAGTGGTGTGGTTGCACTTTGAGATGAGTTATGAAACGAGTTATTTCACAGAGCAGTGTGGATTCAGCATTATTTGCTTGTGACAGTGTGCCATTTCCTTTCCTCTCCCCTAGCTGCATCCTCGCCAGAGAGGACAGACAGGCAGTGACAGTGACTGCTGCAAAGACTCAGCCAGGCGTTGCTGTAAGCAGGTGACAAATTCAGGGAGTCAGGCTGGTCTAACTGGGCCTTCAGTGTGAGGGTAAAATGTGCAACCATCACCAGAACAGGTGATCTGAAATGACTTTGCTGCTCACTTGAGGTGGCCCACAAGGACCCCATGTATCGACGATCCTTTGAGTTCTGACTTTTTCTTTTCAATATAAATGATCATCTAGGCTTGGACAACTGCCTTGTATACTGCATCAAAAAACAGAAATTGAATCTTTCAGTGTATTAATTGTTCCAGGAGCAGAAAAGGACTTTAAAACCGATGTTACTATTACTCCTTGTAACTGGGGATTATGGGAACATTAAAACCAGACAAAAGGGACCTCCTGCACGCTGAATTTAAATCCACTCTCACTTGGCAGTAAACCTTTCTATTACAATATATCCTGCACTCTCGCAGCACGCACCATTTTAATTTTCTACATAACTCAAGTAGATAATTAGTAGATTATATTTAACTACCTTAAATCTAAGTAAGAGTTTATGGCGAATAAAGAAGGTGAACTTTTCACACTCAAGTGCTGGGCACACGTTAGTAAGGTGATTTTTGAGCTGATTCAACTTGGTGATGGAACAAGTAGTGCAACTTGTCATATCTTGCCTCTCCCTTGGAAAGGAAAGTGATGTAAGTGGTACCAGGACAAACTCTCTTGCACCAGACCCTTTATGATTTTTGAGCTTTCACCAGGAGCCTGGCTAAAAATCCCCGAAAATCTGCATTCCAGATAACAACCTCCTGTTATTGTTGACTTTAGGATTGTGACAAAAACAAGAAAAAAAGTTGTACTTTCTAAACTGAACAGTGAGTCTGCATTATAAGATTGTTTGAAATAGGCTCAGTCTCATGAGCATGTGCTGGGATGGAAAAGTCCCAGCATTTAGAGAGAATGAGGCAATAAAATCACAGTGGACAACAAATCACTAAATGTTTAAAGATAGAAAAATAATTGGCGTTTCTATTTTTGTTCTGTTTGTACTTCTGATTTTTTCTTCCCCATGGAATTTTGATACTTTCCATTTAAATAAAAACTGAAACCATATCAGAACTAGCTGCAGAATGATAGGACAGAAACAAAAAAAAAAGATCAAGCTCTGTTTGCGTTTTTTTAAAGCCCCAATGTCTGTGTTCCCAAGAAGTACTGAGTCAATGATAACAATTGTGGGGTGGATTTGCAGGCGTGCTGTGGTGGATTCCTGTGTCTAACACCCCCCCCTTCCCCCAGAGCTCTGGGCCTTTGCAGTTGGTTCATGAAGAGAAGTACACAGTCAGAGCTGACTGCAGCTCAACTGTGTTTTCATGGCTCAGAAGCAAAAAGATCTGATTTACATCAGGGAAATGCAGGAGTCCTTCTGCCAAAGTAAATTACATGAAGTGGCAACAATGCTCTACCACTGTACAAAAAAAGGGCAAAGAAATCAAAGTTGATGAGTCAGATCCTAAATACTGGAATTAGACTGGGTCCGTAAAGCCAAGACAGCAAGACAAATCTGACCACGAGGAATGACTGTAAAATAAAATGCCATCAATCAGCATGCACTAGGTGTCTTTGCCAAGTGAGGGGGAAGAAGATAACAGGAAATTGTGAAATTATCTAGGCTCAGAGGTTTAGATTCCCTGCTGTTGCGGTGGATCACAGCCTGCCTGCACTCCCTGGCTAGGCTGTGGCAGAGTCCACAGGGAGGGCTCGCTGGTCGGACCCTGCCGCATCTCCCTGCCCTTCTGCTTAGGGCAGGAGACCCCAGAAGCTCCCAGAACACCTTTCCCTATTCTCCCCAGTTTGCCCAACTTTGGTCAGGTTCCAGAGAACCCGTGGTTATTGGTTATCGGTACCTTTCCCCCACCTATGTACGGCCCCCTGTCCCTGCCTGGATTGGGCCATTTGAATGTATCCCTCTGCCCCGCTCAAAGGGGTATAAAACCCCTTGTAACGCCTGGTTCGGGGCTCCTCACCCCTCATCCCTCGCTCCTCACCCCTCATCCCCGGCTCCTCACTCCTGATCCCTCGCTCCTCACTCCCGCTCCCCTACTCCCCGTCCCCAGCTCCTCACTCCCTGCTCCTCTCTCCCTCATCCCCAGCTCCCCCGCTCCCCGCTCCTCACCCCCCGGCTCTCCAACCCCGCTTCTGGACCATGGAATAAGCCCCGTCCTTCCACCCTGAGGAGCCCCTCTCTTCTCTTTTGCTTCCTCCGGCGCTCTCGTCACCGGTGGGTGAAGCGGGCCCTTTGTGAGCCCCCGCTCACCCTCCCGCCACTGAAGCAGCACCCAGCCACCCACGGCAGCGGCCAGGGAAGAACGCGCGCTCCCGGCCACCGAGCTAGCCACACGCGGCCAGTGAGCCGTGATACCCTGCCACTCCAGATTTATGGCAGTCTTCTGCTCTGTTACAAGGCAGGATGGTTTTTAAACAATTCCCCATTTAAGCCTTTTTCACCTCCTCTGTTCAAACACAAAAAACAACCCAAGGCAAAGAATACCAACGAGCCTGGGCTGTACTTTCCATCACAGGGATCAGAAGCTGACTGTGAAAAAATGAAAAAGCAAGAACAGAAGCATCAGAAGTAGCAGTACACTGCACTGGTTTCATGGGACCATCTCTCACTTTCTCCTCAAAAAATATGATTCACAGTTGAAAAAGGGAAGCCTTCCTTGGAGTTACTCTTTTCCCATAACATGTTCTGAATAATAATTTACGCAATAGATATTTCCATTGTTACAGCTCCACTATTGTTATTGTTCTGGAATTGGCTCAGTATGTTTTAGTCTCACCTGATTTCTTAAGATCTTGAGAGTTTTGCTGGAAAGGGAGTGGCAACACAGCAAGTGATGGCATTTTCTTAAACCAGGCAGAAAGCACAAACCTTCATTTTTCTATTTAAGAGCTGCCAGTCTTTGAAACTTGTTCTTTAGCAGCATGTCTGAACATGCTGACTATTCAAAATCCCAGGGCACATAGAGGCTCTCAACTCTGCATTTTCAAAGTACAGGTGATTTTTCAACATGCTTGCTCATCTGTCCTGGAATATCAAAGCAATAAACTCTGTGGAACTAATTCTGACAAAGCTTTCCAAGTTTTCTACGTTCACACGCACACAGTTTGGGAAGCGTTAAAAATTATTTTTATGAATTGTGATGCTTAGTTTTCAAGATATCTGAGGGCATTCTGGGTTTGGCAATGTCCAAATCTGGAATTCTGGTTTGGAAAAGTTGTTGTAAAATAGGCTCATCCTTTTTCTGCCCTGACAAGTCAGAAAACCTTACAAGGTCACTGTATGCTTTACAGAAATACTCTATACCCACAGAGAAAAGAACTGAACAGGAAGTCAAAAAGTCCTAAATCCTGGCTGCACACTAATCCAAAATACAGACAAGTCTGCTTTCCCTGCTTCACATATAAATCAGCTTCTAGGTCATGCAAAACCTCCTCAAATAGACTAAAGTATAACTATCTAACAGGGACAGAAAAAGAATAAGTGTTCAGGCCTCCATCTCATCTTTAACAAACTTTCTTAATCTCATCCACTCAGAGGAGTTTGTTTCAGAATAAATATAAAATATTTTATTTGCCTTTCCTACCAGTACCCACATTTTCCTTCCAGTCCCACCAGCTTAGCTGTGGTCCTCAATGTGCTGCCAATGTCCAGTGAGATCTTTCTGTAGAGGTTTCTCTCGTCCAGTTTTGCTAATTAGTTTATTTAGCACAGTGAGAAAGAATCCTAGAAGAACAGGTTATAAAACCAAAAGCCACTGTCCACCTGTTTGCTATGAAACAGGCATTCTTAATTTCTGTCATCATTTCAGCTACCAATATCACAGTCCATCAAGTCTGAGGCCTGAGACATCTGGAGAAAATACAACATGTCACACGGGATAACACCAAAGTGATTGAAAAGATCTGAGAATATCTGTGCTGCTTCAGGAGTTACTGCACTGCAGAGGTAATAAAATAAAAAGCAAAACAAAATAAATAAAAATTAAAACACCAGCAGAATAGAATCTCCTGCACGATCTCTGTGGATCCAGAGCAACCTCAACACTACCCTGTCTAAACACAGCCTATCAGACCCAGCCTGCCTCACTGCCGTGCACTTGGAGCTCATGCACTGGGAAGGGAGGTCACAAGTCACATGGACCATCTGAGGTAGGGCAAAGAAAGAACTAATTCTGATCTCAAACTTTGCCCAAAGAGTGCTCAGGCCTCTGATGGGCTGACTCATCTCTGACCAGCAGCTGGGTGCCATCCTGTTGTCAAGACAACTGTAGCAACTCAGGTCATCTTGCTGCAACCTTCTCCTCCGTAAGCAAAAAAAAGCTGAAGTACTGGCATAACACCAGCACACTCCACGCTAGGAAAACTTATCTGTTCCCTGAAGGACATTTTTTGTACATGTTTCTGTAATATGGGTAAAGCAGCCTGACAGCTTTTTGTTTGTTACTGCGTTATTCTTAGAATGACACAGCTAGAGAAATGTGCCCTTGTTCTTCATCTTTAGCTTCATTTTGTAAGTTTTGCCCGGTCTCTTTTGTCCCTTAGAAGAGTGGATTTCCACCTACCTCAATCACCAAAGAAGTGTGTCTCCAACTTGGACTATTTTTCCAACAAAATAAATGGTACTACTATCCTCTGTGAACTTTCCAGTCTCTTAGTTATGCAATTGCACCTCGAAAGTTGTCTGTCTCTCACGCATACACTCACATTCGTTGCAACCTTTGAGGATAGGCAAAACAGCTTTCCTACCAAAAGTTACACTTTTTTTTACTTTTCTAAGCAGCCCAACATTCATAACAAACTCTGGACAGGAGCAGTAGCAATATCTCTCACATATATACAGTATCTCTCTTTTATGTAAACTACTGAAAGAAAGAAATCAGATGCAGGATTCTTTCTCTTTTTTTGGCACCTGAAAAGCAGAAAGGAGAGGGAGCGGTTGATCAGTAAAAGATGACTCATGGATGTGCCAAAGCAAGGAAGGGAGAAGAAAGTCTGTTAATTGAGTATACAACATGTCTAATCTCTGGAGGTTGCATCCTGTATCTGAAGGAGGAAAGATTTCAGAGTTTATACCCCTGGCCTCTTTTATCATAGTTTTCTTTAGTGGCTCTGACCTTATGGAATGCAAAATGAATTCCAGCTATGATGACACACATGACCCTTGGTACACTTTCCAGCGTGCATAGATGTGGCTGGATGCCAGGTGCCCACCAAAGCTGTTCTGTCACTCCCCTTCCTGGCTGGACAGGGGACAGAAAACATAACAAAAACCTCATGGGTTGAGATAAGGACAGAGAGAGATTCCTTACCAATTACTGTCACATCATTTGGGGGAAAAAATAATTAATTACCGATCAAATCTAAGCAGCAGCATCATGAGAAATAAACCCAAATCTTAAAAACACCTTTCTCCCACCCCTCCCCCTTCTTTCTGAGCACAGCTTTGCTCCCAGTTTTCTCTACCTCTTTTCCCGCAGCAGCTCAGAGCGATGGGGAACGGGGGCTGTGGTCAGTTCATCACACGGCGTTTCTGCTGCTCCTTCCTCCTCATGGAGAGGACTCTTCACACTCTTCCCCTTCTCCAGAATGGGGTCACTCTCACTGGAGACAGTTATTACACTCTTCCCTTGCTCTGGAATGGGGTCGCTACCACCGGAGACGGTCATACTCTTCTCCTGCTCTGGAATGGGAACACTCTCACTAGAGACAGCTACTCTCTCCCCCTGCTCCGGAATGGGTTCACTCTCACTGGAGACAGTCATTACACTCTTGCCCTGCTCTGGAATGGGGTCGCTCCCACTGGAGATGGTCACACTCTTCTCCTGCTCTGGAATGGGATCATTCCCTCTGGAGACAGTTACACTTCCCCCCTGCTCCAGAATGCGGTCATTCCCACTGGAGACATTCACACTTTTCCCCTGCTCCAGAATGGTGTCTCTCCCACTGGAGACGGTCACACTTTTCTCCTGCTCTGGAAGGGGGTCTCTCCCACTGGAGGCTGTTACACTCTCCCTGTGCTCCGGCATGGGGTCGCTCCCACTGGAGACGTTCACACTTTTTCCCTGCTCTGGAATGGGATCACTCACTCTGGAGGNCACTGCAGAGGTAATAAAATAAAAAGCAAAACAAAATAAATAAAAATTAAAACACCAGCAGAATAGAATCTCCTGCACGATCTCTGTGGATCCAGAGCAACCTCAACACTACCCTGTCTAAACACAGCCTATCAGACCCAGCCTGCCTCACTGCCGTGCACTTGGAGCTCATGCACTGGGAAGGGAGGTCACAAGTCACATGGACCATCTGAGGTAGGGCAAAGAAAGAACTAATTCTGATCTCAAACTTTGCCCAAAGAGTGCTCAGGCCTCTGATGGGCTGACTCATCTCTGACCAGCAGCTGGGTGCCATCCTGTTGTCAAGACAACTGTAGCAACTCAGGTCATCTTGCTGCAACCTTCTCCTCCGTAAGCAAAAAAAAGCTGAAGTACTGGCATAACACCAGCACACTCCACGCTAGGAAAACTTATCTGTTCCCTGAAGGACATTTTTTGTACATGTTTCTGTAATATGGGTAAAGCAGCCTGACAGCTTTTTGTTTGTTACTGCGTTATTCTTAGAATGACACAGCTAGAGAAATGTGCCCTTGTTCTTCATCTTTAGCTTCATTTTGTAAGTTTTGCCCGGTCTCTTTTGTCCCTTAGAAGAGTGGATTTCCACCTACCTCAATCACCAAAGAAGTGTGTCTCCAACTTGGACTATTTTTCCAACAAAATAAATGGTACTACTATCCTCTGTGAACTTTCCAGTCTCTTAGTTATGCAATTGCACCTCGAAAGTTGTCTGTCTCTCACGCATACACTCACATTCGTTGCAACCTTTGAGGATAGGCAAAACAGCTTTCCTACCAAAAGTTACACTTTTTTTTACTTTTCTAAGCAGCCCAACATTCATAACAAACTCTGGACAGGAGCAGTAGCAATATCTCTCACATATATACAGTATCTCTCTTTTATGTAAACTACTGAAAGAAAGAAATCAGATGCAGGATTCTTTCTCTTTTTTTGGCACCTGAAAAGCAGAAAGGAGAGGGAGCGGTTGATCAGTAAAAGATGACTCATGGATGTGCCAAAGCAAGGAAGGGAGAAGAAAGTCTGTTAATTGAGTATACAACATGTCTAATCTCTGGAGGTTGCATCCTGTATCTGAAGGAGGAAAGATTTCAGAGTTTATACCCCTGGCCTCTTTTATCATAGTTTTCTTTAGTGGCTCTGACCTTATGGAATGCAAAATGAATTCCAGCTATGATGACACACATGACCCTTGGTACACTTTCCAGCGTGCATAGATGTGGCTGGATGCCAGGTGCCCACCAAAGCTGTTCTGTCACTCCCCTTCCTGGCTGGACAGGGGACAGAAAACATAACAAAAACCTCATGGGTTGAGATAAGGACAGAGAGAGATTCCTTACCAATTACTGTCACATCATTTGGGGGAAAAAATAATTAATTACCGATCAAATCTAAGCAGCAGCATCATGAGAAATAAACCCAAATCTTAAAAACACCTTTCTCCCACCCCTCCCCCTTCTTTCTGAGCACAGCTTTGCTCCCAGTTTTCTCTACCTCTTTTCCCGCAGCAGCTCAGAGCGATGGGGAACGGGGGCTGTGGTCAGTTCATCACACGGCGTTTCTGCTGCTCCTTCCTCCTCATGGAGAGGACTCTTCACACTCTTCCCCTTCTCCAGAATGGGGTCACTCTCACTGGAGACAGTTATTACACTCTTCCCTTGCTCTGGAATGGGGTCGCTACCACCGGAGACGGTCATACTCTTCTCCTGCTCTGGAATGGGAACACTCTCACTAGAGACAGCTACTCTCTCCCCCTGCTCCGGAATGGGTTCACTCTCACTGGAGACAGTCATTACACTCTTGCCCTGCTCTGGAATGGGGTCGCTCCCACTGGAGATGGTCACACTCTTCTCCTGCTCTGGAATGGGATCATTCCCTCTGGAGACAGTTACACTTCCCCCCTGCTCCAGAATGCGGTCATTCCCACTGGAGACATTCACACTTTTCCCCTGCTCCAGAATGGTGTCTCTCCCACTGGAGACGGTCACACTTTTCTCCTGCTCTGGAAGGGGGTCTCTCCCACTGGAGGCTGTTACACTCTCCCTGTGCTCCGGCATGGGGTCGCTCCCACTGGAGACGTTCACACTTTTTCCCTGCTCTGGAATGGGATCACTCACTCTGGAGGCAGTTATTACACTCTTCCCATGCTCCAGAATGGGATCACTCCCACCAGAGACAGTTACAATCTTATCTTGCTCCGGCATGGGGTCTCTCCCACTGGAGACAGGCACAGTTTTCCCTTGCTCCAGAGTGGGGTTGCTCCCACTGGAGACAGCCACACTTTTCCCCTGCTCTGGCATGGGATCACTCCCACTGGAGACAGTCACACTTTTCCCCTGCTCCTGCATGGGGTCTCTCCCATGGGAGATAGTTACAGTCTTCCTCCGCTCTGGCATGTGGTGTCTCCCACGGGAGACAGTTCTCCAAAAACTTCTCCAAGGTGGGTCCTTCCCATGGCTGTAGCTCTTCATTAACCGCTCCAGGTGGGTCCCTTCCACAGGGTGCAGTGTTTCAGGAACAGGCTGATCCAGTGTGGGTCCACCCCAAGATCACAGGTCCTGCCAGCAATCCTGCTCCAGTGCGAGCTCCTCTTTCTGCGGCTCCACAGGTCCTGCCAGGAGCCTGCTCCAGCTCTGGCTTCCCATGGGGTCACAGCCTCCTTCAGGCATCCACCTGCTCCAGCACGGGGTCCTCCACAGGCTGTGGGTGGATCTCTGCATCCCCGTGGATCTCCATGGGCTACAGGGGCACAGCTGCCTCACCATGGGCTGCACCACAGGCTGCAGGGGAATCTCAGCTCTGGTGCCGGGAGCACCTCCTGCTCCTCCTTCTGCACTGACCTTGGTGCTTGCAGGGCAGCTCCTTTCACATATTCTCGCTCCTCTCCTCTCTGGCTGCAATTGCTCCTGCACAGTAACTTTTTTCATTTCTTTAATACGTCATCCCAGAGGCGCTGCCATCGTTACTGATGGGCTCGGCCTTGGCCAATACAATGGATTTGTACAGATTAAGAAATTATATACTTGACTTGAATTTATGAGGGAATTTTTTTCATTCACTTCCTTTAAAAATCTATTAGCCAGTGTTTGATTTTCTTCTGGCTTATGTTAGCACAAATCAAGTGTTACTAGAGAGAAGTTGCTAAAGATCCAAACTGATGTAAAAGTTAGTGCAGGAAGATTTAAGGCATTGATCTGGTGCAAATGCGCACTTATGAAAAACAAAGTTTCAGTTTAAATAACATTTCCACTGAGAATTAAATTAGGTTGCTACGTCTGACTGGTTACAGTGTGCTTCACTCTACTTTTAGCTAAACAAGCCAGGAAAATGAGGAAATGTGTTGGGTCTACCCATAACTGAGCGTCATATGAAAAAATTGGCCAGCCAAAAGTTGTTGGGGTTTTTTCTTAGTTGAACAGAGCTTTGAAAAACTCTTTGATCTATTTATTCCCCAATCTGTTCGCATATACACAAACTGAAAAAGANGGGGGGGAAGCAAAAGAAAAAAGCCAAGCTGTGACTTGCAGTGCTTGTTGCTATCGTACTTATTTACCTAAGAGTCCAGACAAGGCCAAATTTAACTTGACCGAGGGCTACATCTGGCTCTAATTCAATTTCACTGAGTATTAACAAAAGAACAATCAGCCAGTGCTGGAGCACTGTGCACACCAATATTCAGAAACATGATCGACAGGAAACTTTCCAAAAGATTCAGACATTGGCTTCTCTCTGCCTTCCGCTGCCCGTAACTGTCAACAGGAGCAGAGTTAGGTCGGGGAAAGGCAATCTCCATGACTCTGTTCACTGTGATCAAGGGTAACTTAAACGTGTCCATTACTCATCCAGCTGAAATGAGCCTCCCAGACCAGATTTCAGCACCACACCTACAAGAGCTGTGGGATCTCAAGCCTAAATTTGGAATCAGGATGGTATCTGGGGGATTTGTATATCCTTTATAAGCATTTGATTCTCACAAGACCTTGGCTTCTTATAAAACTGTGGATTTAGTTTTACACTTGGTTCTGTAAGGAGCTGGCCAATATATATTAACATTTCACTTCACTTTTTTACTTCTTGTGAAAGAATTTGTATGTAGCATAACCCCAAGAATGAAAATGTTTTGCGGCCACTGACATGCAACAGAAATGCTGCACAGTAAACTGCAAATTTTACTTAATTTAGGGCAACTAAACTTTAACTTGAAGTAACTAATAGAAAGAAAACATTTATCCTATCACACATCCTTTCCTTCCAGGACAAAACTAAGCTTCTTGTCCCTACAGGAAGCTACATAGGTAGCACCAGGCAAAGCATCCAGAAAATGAAAATGCTGTGGTGCAAGTGAGGCAATACCAAAGTCTGTGTATACGGCAGCAAGAAAAAACAACACGCAACATTTATAAGCTCATCGGCCCTGAAAATATTTGCTCCCTAAAGATTACAACACAAATAACAAACTCCTTCCAGTAACCCATGGGGTCTCAAATAATAAATATTTGCTACAGTAAATTGAAGTCCAGATTCTGACCCTAAGTTTCATCCCTCAGAACCTCACAGAGTTTGACCCATAATACGGATTTTTTCCTCAAAAGCACAAATGTGTGACTCATGCTCTTTATTCAATGGGAAAAAAAATGCAACCTGTCTCATAGCCCAGAAAGTACATTTCATAGAACATACATTAAAAAAAAGATACCACAAAAACCCAAAACCTGAAACCAGGCATCAAAACCAACATAGCACACAAAAGTATGCCAGCAGCGCCTCATTTAATGCTGTGTTTTCATCTCAGCTGTTAGAAAAGTACAGTCATTGTAAGGCACATTCAGCCTAAGTATAAACAACTATAGTCTTTCTTTAATGGACAAACACCTTCTATACAATAAAAACAAATTCAGTTTAGCACAGGTATGAATACTGCTATTAAAACTTAAAAATCATCTTTAAGAATTAAAGTGGATAAAATGGAATCTCATCAAATAGAGAAGAAACAGACATTTAGCCTTAGAGAGACAAGGTTCTGTCTAAAAGCAAGAGAGGTAGAGGGAGGGGAAGAAAAGGGCTGTGAAAATGAGGTTTAGTCCCACAAAGTCACTTGTCCTACACCAGAACTACGAACTCTTGAAATTGAAGTTACTCCTACAGCTACCTTCAGTAAGCAGAAGGCTGATGTTGAGTTCATGCCTGTGAGTAGACCGTTCATCTCCTGCAAAACTGGTTATGGGAAAGGATATTAAGGAATTCAGTGCTACGGCACTTCAAGCTCTTCCCTTCTGCTGTATTTAGTTTCCTCCTTTCATGCCTCTGACAAGCACACAACTGCCCATCACTGCAATTGCTTCAGCCTCCCCAGACTTACTCAGAAGCTCTTCCCTCCTGGAAAGATGCAGAATGGAGATGTAGGAATTCTCGGTCCCACGTGCTTTGCCGTAGCCTCTGTGCTCCCGGAACGCTGCCTGCTTCACTTGTCAGGCAGCAAATGACACACTGAGAGGGTTTGTCAAACCTCTGTCCCTTTGTGTGCTTAAGGGGAGGAAACTGCCATTAATGTTTAACAAAACAGGAGCAAAGCCTTTCTCTGCAATCTCACATGTTGGCTTTGAAGGGATCAGTGTGTGAGAAATCTGGCAAGACAGAAGTTTGCTCCTGGTAGCCCACAAAAAAATTGAGTTTTGATTTTAAAGTTACAGGAAGCAACAGTTTACAATTCATTCCTGGAGCTCTGAACTGAGGCAGTCCAGCTGCCTGATGCTAAAGAAATCATAGAAGCTGTGTCAGGGACCAAAGCTCACACACACAAAGCCTGCCAGGCTCAGTCCCTATCTTGAAGCCCACATGGGTGACAGTACTGTTTGACAGGAAAGGGAGAGGTTAAAAATGCACATTCAAATACTTTCGGGTCTCTGCCAACAAATGGCCACAGGCTATCTGTCATCTCCCCTTTGCCTGTGTTGACATAAAGTGGCTTCCCAGCTCAGCAGCCAGTCGAGGGGGCAGAGGTCTCGTGTGAGAGCAGCCTCATCACTGGGCATTTGTTCAGTCCACTTCTGGCCCCAGCTCCTCCCGGGGTGAGCGACACGCTGCACAATAAACCAGGTGACTCAGCTGCAGACATCCACGCTGTGACAACAGGAGGGTGAACCAGCACTACCCACAGCTGAGCATCACCCACACTGCCCCATCCCAGGCACAGAAGTCCCCTGTAGCAGCAGCCCACCTGCCTGCCCGTATTAGTGGTAAAAAGGACCACCTGAGGTCTTGCTAGCAGAATGTGAACCACAAAGCATTTCTGTGCTACTGCCACCACAATGAACTCTGTTTTCACAGCACAAATAGTTATGTTGTTACCTAGACAAAGTTTACTTCTGGGAAATTGTGATGCACAATGGGCTTATCCTAGGAATCCAAAATGAAAAATACCATTTCCATCTGTTAGCTGCAGTTAATTGTTTGTCAAAGGTGCACTTGCTGTACAGCCACAGTGTTGCGGACGACCTACGCTGAAGAAGTCACCTTGCTTTACATACCTAACATTTTCTTTCTGTAGCTAAGGACAGAAGAAAACAAATTAATAATTTTCATTTACTTCAGCAATTTTCTACAGCTCCCTCACAATAAAAAACTAACACATACTGGCATTAAAGCTCATCATTATTATGATAATCATAAAATATTTCCTTTATAAAAATAGTGCTTTAACAAAGAATTTCGGGAGCAACATATGGACACTCTGGGCAAAATTTCCATATCTGGATAATAACAAACTTGCAAGATATTTGGGCTCATAAAAAAAGCAGTCAGGCTGTCACAAGAACTGACATTCTCATTAACTAGAATAGAATTTTATGGATTGACTCAATAAATAAATTTTTTCAGTGCTATTTAGTTATTTGGAACACCATATCTGTTACAATTGTTCTATTTAGTTGTGTTTGCAGCACTGAAGCCCATCCTACCAGATGCCTGCACATTGCTGCCTGTTGCTCAACAGCTCCAGGGCTCCCTGGTGCCAAGGGAATGTGACACATTCCCTTGTGGCACACTGCCAGTTCCATACACAGGACCTGGCCAGAAAGGAAATAACCTCAGTGCATGATGGGAATGGTGACAAAAGTTTTGAAAAATCTCCCAGGAACTATGGGCATTTTTGCATGTATATATTGTAATAATATGGATGCTACCTGTGTATTTCCATTAGTCCCTATTTTCCTGCTTGAAGAAAAACTCTTGCAGTTTATTTTGCTTTTAAAGGCCATCTGCTGTAAATGTTCGCTCCTCAAGTGTGAATGCAAGGCTGATGCTCAGTGTGGAGTCTGAAGGTGATGCCTGGTGTGGAGACTGGATCAAGCACTGAGCTAATTCCCAGTTTCACCACCCAATATTGCCTGGTGAATAGTGACTATGTTATTTGGAGGATGAAGCCTGTGAGGATGCTATGTCTGCACTTCTTGCTTTGTTTTCCCAGCCAAATGGGGGTTTTTTTCCAGTCAGAGAGAAACGTATATTATCTAGCTTATTATGTTCAGATCTTCCTTTCAAACTCAATCTTTACAAATTGCTACGCCTTCTTCTAATGTTCTGTTCTGCCCAAGTGGAAAATAACGTTTTAGGAAAACCAAACAGTGCAGGAAACTGGTAAGACAATACAGACCCTTTCCTTTCTAAGCCACTGATTCAAATCCAGACTGATTAGGGCACAAAACAGAAATTGTTCTCCCATACAGATGGATTTTCAACAGCTCAAGTGTAAAGACGTGAGTGGCTTAGACAGCTCCTAATGGACAGATAGGCACAGAACATGGAATATCATTAGCAATGCTTATCACTTGCATCTTTGTTGGTCTTTTCAGTGAGATTGTCCACATCTCCCTGGTCCAGAAGACGAGAGTTTCATTCCAGAAAAATGGAAATATCGGCATTAAGATGTAAAAATGTTATGCACATGACTGCCACGCCATATTCCCTGAGGATTTCAGTCTCACTTCTTATTGCCACCCAAAGAACAAATTCACATAAGACTTGTGCTCTGATTCTCTGATACTGTACTGGTGAGGACTCCTGTGAGTGTTTTAACATGTGTCTTGCTCATTGCTTCTATTCACTACATTCCAGTGCAGTAAAAGCACTAGAAAATCATCAGAAACATTTCCAAAATCAAGCTCTTTTGATCATTTTCCGCAAAAATATCTAAGTTTAGTTCAGGTCTTAGTACCCCTGAGTACATTAATGTAAATATAGTGGTTAAACAAATAAAGATTGCAGTGTTAGTCTTAGTCTTCATACTGCAATAATTGCATTAAAAATGCCTCTTTTAGTCTAACTTCTCATCTACAACTCTGGTTTTTAAAGACTCGTTAGTTTCTCTTTTTAATTTTTTTGTTTTGTTTTTGGTTTTTCATTTGTTTCCATTGGTTTTGGCAAATATAAACCTTAATAGAAAAGAAAAGGTAATTTTGATGACAAGGTATGTTTTGCTTCATATAAAAACATAAAGCATTTAAAGTGCCATGAGAATTAAATTACAACGGGAAGGAATTCACTACATTTCTGTAGCCACTAAGTAATAATAAAATCAACTTGATGTGAAGCTTTATGAAGCAAAATTCAATTAAAATTTTATGATTTGTTGGGGGTTTCTTTCTTAGGAACCGATGCAAATGGGAGGGATATATTAATAAAGCTTCCACCTAAGAAGAAGTGATTTGTTTGACTGACAGGTGCGTTCTTCCTGAATGGGCTTCTAAAATTAAAGTGAAACAAACCAGCCAGCAATAGAAATGGAATAGCAAAATCCCTTGCCCCCCACTACCAACTGCTTGAGGAAGCCCAAAGGATGCATCCTGAAGTAGGTCCACTTCTCCAGTTCTATCTCTTGATCCAACTAGAAGCTGCCACCTCATCTCACAAACCATTCCTCTCGTGTCTGCAGACCAGTGTGCTCATCAGAATGTCCCTGCAGCCCTGCTGAAGTGATCTGCAGAGGTTTCAGCACAGCCTCAGCCCCGCCAGGCCGGGGTCAGTGCCGAGCAGTGCGAGGGAGGGGAACATTGTGCCTCGGACCATCGGAAATCAGCACGGCACCGCTGCCACTTGCCCAGATAAAGGGCAGCAGGACAGTCAAAGCCTGTATTCAAACCCTTCCCAGCTTCAGGGTCATCTGAACCAGCACTTTGACTCGTTCCCACTGCAAATGTTTCTGTTCCCGAAGGCGGTGGGTGCCCTCCCACCTCCCATAGCCCAGTTCAGAGCTGAGCTGCCAGAGCTTCACGTCCCAGATGCAACTCCAGCCTTACAGGGTAAAGAACAGCTCTTATTCCCTTCTGAACCAAATGTAACTCTGCACTGCTGGGAGCTGAGCTGCTGAAAATTTGTCAGCTGCGCGGTTCAGGCTGTTTCTGCTTGTAAAGGAAAGGGTACAATATTAGCTAATAGATTTCACATCAGTTATTCAGTTTTCACTGTTATTTGGCTGAAGTTTATTTGTACTGTTTTCTAAATCTCAGTGGTTTAAACAAAAAAGCTGTGTCTCATCACAGCTCCAATAACTTAGCATATGGCTTAGTCTTAGAATTTTATTAAATCACTATTCTTCCTGTTCTCCAGCTCACTGTCAAAATATTAAAACTTGATTCTCTTCTAAAGTAACAAACATTTTCTACAGGGGGTTTGTTGGGTTTTCTTTCCTCAGAAATTCATAAAGAGCTCATAAATGTTCTCACTAGTACTTCTGAGCAGTAGGCAAATACTTTTGGCAGGAAAACCCATCTCAACAGTTCAGTGTGGAGTGCCTCGTTGCCTCGGGCCATGGTCAGCTGCCAGGAGATCTCCCGCAGCAGAGGGGAGAGATCCCAGCCCAGGCAGCGGGGAGAAGCTGGGACACGCTGAGAGCACATGAGCTCAACTCACACCACTGTGCAGCCTCTTGCTGCTCTAACAATGTCTCTGACAGCTGCTCTGGCTGGAAAAACTGAGAGATGTTTTAGCCCAGGCCACCCCACAACTGATGGGGCAACAGAATTTTTTATTTTTAAATAAAAATGAAAAAAGCTTTGGCTTCCTGCTTTAGGCATGCATAACTCACTTTCCTTTCCAAGCTGGTCTCACTCCTTCCTCATTGGAGCCCTCAAAAAAAAAAAACTTGCATGCCCAAATATGCACAAAACAGCAACGACTAACCTACCAAACCATGCACAAATGTCCCAAAAGTTGTGAACAACCAGCAACCACTTCTAGACCTGCTGCCTTCCCTGTTCCTGTGTACTGAGTAAACCCAGGTACAGAGCACCTTTCACCTTTAATTAAAATGCAGCCTTTCACCTGTAACTGAAATGCAGCCATCTATAAGGGATACAAGCAGCTTTTCTATCACTCACAGCATTATTGTCCATGTACTAAGCAAGGAAAGAGTAAGATGTGAAAATACTTTCTCATAAACGTGCTAAGACAATGGCAATCACACAAAAATTAGTGGCAAAATTGCACGCATTAGAATTTCAAATAAGATCAAAACCTCATCGCTTTAGAGCAACACAGAGAGCTGAAGATGCATCTTTTGATTTGCAAGTTATTGCGTTCTTCACAATGCTCTCCATTCAGATAACTCAGGGCATGTGATAAATCTCCTAGTCTTTAAATTGATATTCACACGAAATACATAAATGCTATTAACTGTATTTTGTTTATCTTACTGTTAATAGTTTTCTTACAGTAGAACCAGGGCTCCACTGTGGTAGATGCTGAGTTGTGTCCCTCCCAAGGCTCTGTAACTAGTGGTGAGGGAGTTTTTCAGTGCTGTCCTGCCTTACCTGCCCCTAGAGTCATCCACCCTGGAGGTGAACACAGCTCTTCTGCATTAGTCACAGGATAATTCCTTGTCAGTGCAGGCAGACTGGATCACATCTGGATGAATGACCTGACAATAAATATGGGCAGTGCCTACAGTTCAACACAGAGCTGAGGAGCACTGGTTTAGTCTGTGATTTTTTTTTCTTGTATTCAAAGTAGCAGAAGGATTGAATGAATAAGAACTGAAGTCATCTTGTTACATATCTGGTAACACAAGCAAAAAGCACTCCATTTGCATGCATGTAGGGATGTCTCTAAATGAGAGACAAGTCCTGCACAGACATTGCCTCTATGAAGAAGACCCTT
This sequence comes from Melanocharis versteri, assembly GCA_013397845.1. Lineage (NCBI taxonomy): Eukaryota > Metazoa > Chordata > Aves > Passeriformes > Melanocharitidae > Melanocharis > Melanocharis versteri. Next base: position 198,968 of record VZTG01007194.1, on the reverse strand, counting down.
CTTCCTAAACAGATGGGTTTTCTTCAAGACATCATCTTCGACATGAAAAATTTACTGTGGAAAGGGAAGAGAATAAAGCACACTCAAGCAGAGCAAAAAACTGCCAGCCCCACTGCAGCACTGACAGCAGAGCACTACTTAAGTCCAGCACTGGATGTATCTACACATTCTTTTATGTAAGAATTCTGGAGGTGTCAATTCCTAAGGCAAAATATTTCTAGTCCTCTGCCCAGCCCATAACCACATAATCCTTTCAAAGGAAACGAAGTATTTCAGTTGGATTTAGTAATGTGGACCAAGTTAATTTCACTTTAAAATAAATAAATAAATAAGTACATTTGCTGTAAATCTGAATGAGCTTGGCTTGAGTATAACTGATTTTGGAAGTGATCATACATCTCAGGTTTTTAAGGCTGAAGCACAGGCAAAAAGCCTTCCTTCAAGTCAGATTTTTCTAGAAGTTTTCTTAGTTCCTAAGACCTTTCAAAGATTGTTTCTGCCTTCAGAGAAATGCAGTAATAAAACAGAAGACCTTGATGTGCATGTGAAATAGCTGAGCATGGACCTGCGTGTGTGACAGGGACAGGAAACCAACCCCCAAAACAATACTTCCAGTAACCAACCCATGGCTCACTTTGTTAAGAAATGTAAGTCATTCTTTTACTTGATACTTAAAGAATTATAAACAATCTGTCTGAAACACTTCTGAGATATCTCTAGTTATATCAGTCCGGACTTGTTTATGTGGTGCATCTCTATTGCCTTGACTGGAGGTAAGGTAGCTCCACCAATTAAAACTCTGTCCTATTAACTTAAATTCTGAAGAAGGATAAAGTACTGAGCCATAAAGCCAGTGCAAACATATCTCAGCACACGTTAGGCTAACAGGGGTGGCAAACTGTCAGTGACAGCAGGAATGTCCTCACACGCTGCTGGGAGATAAAAACCAAAGGCTATATTTTTTAGAGGTTTGTGGGTACCCAGCTCAGTTCTTCTCAAGCAAGGAGAAAGATCCAACTCGTGATATCAGATTTCAGTTTTAACTAAGTAAGAGTGTGTTTGGTTCAAAGATTCAACTAAAAGTATTTAGAAAGAAATTTTACGAGCGTTATTTGAATAGACGCTTTGCAACTTGGTGCTTATGGCAGTTTGCAGATGTAATCAATCCTTTGTTTGCACAAAATTCTGGTGTCTTGCTATAGCACCCACTGACATCAGCACCCCCAGTTTATTGTGCCATTACATGATGATTGCTCAGCTGGAGAACATCCTCCGGTGAGGACACCACCTTTCCTGTGGAGATTGGGTGGAAAGACAACAGCCCACATCACAAAATCCAGTCTGTGACAAAACTCCTGTGATTCCAGTGGCATAGCTTTCCTCAGACACATAGCCTCTGACAGTTTTCCTCAGACATACTCCTTCCCCACAACTGGAATCAGGATTGGTTTCTGCTTTGGCTATCTTCCCAAATCAAACCCAGAGACATTAAACTTGAAAGATGCTTGTTCTAGCTCATCACCGCAGTCCCTCTATATATTCTACCAAAGTCACCACACTAGTAAAACGCCTACTTGCAGAAACTTAATTTTTGTTCACTGTAATTGTTTTTGTAAAATGTTTTTGAGCTTTCAAAAGCTGTCTCCTATTTTTCAAGGTGGGACTCATACAGAAGGCACAGCCTGCACTGCATAAAATTTTACAGGCAAAGAGAAATACTTACAAATACACTGGGAGAAGCCTGTATCTCCAAAATCTGAAGTTATTTATGCCTCATGCAATACACCCAGATGAAAACTAAATCAATGGACTCCTGAAAACAAACTCTTCATGTACTTCTGTTACTGCAGCAGGCGAGAAGGCTCGAGTGTATAAAATGCCTTGAGATGCAGAGTTAAGAGATGACATATTAGCCACAGGCAAAGACATTAGGAATTATTTACAGAAGTTATGTAGCCACACAACTCTAAATATTTTTCAGCTCTGGACTGGTCCTTGTTGCATCTAGCATCTCAAACTTAGCTGCAATTTTAAGATATAACGATATATTAATATATAATTATTTTGTTCAGGATTCTTTTTCTCCTTGTCTCTCTTATACTACACAGTCTACAAGTTTGAAAGCTGTATTTTTCTAACTAGAGCAGGACTTCATAGACATAACTATTGGCATGTTTTAATACAGTACAGTGTAGAGGTGATTTTTAAGTTAAAGATAGCAGCGCCGTTTCTACATTTACCTTTGTTTGCAGTGGAGAAAACAAGTTTTTGACAAATACCTAATAACAAATAGAGTTTCTGATAAAACACAAATACTCCAGATAAATATTAAATCATTTGCTAAGGGAAAGCAAGCCACATGGTAAGGAGAGAGAAATACTAACACCATTATGCCTTTCTGTGACTTCTGTTCTCTTAAGGTTTCCTCAGGGTTACACAGATCCTCATAACTATGGTGCAATCAAACCAAGCACTCATTTGATGCAAAGGAGTCATGGTTGTGCACTAGCTGCAATCATGCTGTGGGCTCCTTTGTCCCCTGTTGAAGGATTAAGATTTCACAGAGCTGCTTCCTGCCAGAATTGCCAAGAAGTCACTTTCAGCCACGTATAAGGTGCTTTCCTATCTTTCCATTCTTTGCCGATCACCTCGGTGACTCACAAGGAAGGATTAAAGTTGTACCCTTGAAGTTCACTGAAAGCCAGCGTCCCCTTTTGTAAGCATAACAACCCTTCTGCAATTTCTCCAATTTGCTTCCTGTAACTGACTCTTGTTCCAAACAACACCAGAATGTTCCCACTGGCTTGGGCCAAAATAGCATTCCTGGTCCAAGGTTCAGTCACTGACCATGAGTGTCAGCAGGTGCCTGGAGAAGAGAATAAGAACATGCAGTGCAGCTTAACCAACTTGAGAGTCTGTGGACTCTGAGATCTTATTTCTGTGACTAAAAGGCTTTGGAAGATTTTTTCTTCCATGGATTTGTCTGATTGCAACACCCCAAAACAATAAGTTTCATGGTTTAAAAATACGGTGCTGAAAAGTGCCTTCTTTTCAACTGATTCTCAACCTGTTGTCTTCTAGTTTCATTGGATTTGTATTAGTTCTTAAATGGAAACAGAATTTTTTTCCTATATATCGTCTCTGTTCCATATATCATTTTAGATACTTCTGTTACTCCTCTTCCCCTTCAATCCTTTCCTTTCTATGATGAAGGATCACGATCAATCTATTCATCTTGTAGTGAAAATGTTTCCTACCTTCAACCACCCTTGTCATCATTCTACAATTTTCCCATTCAGAGCACAGCCAAGTTTTCTCTCCTAATACACACAAAAATCTCAGTTTTTAACAAGTGGTGAATGAACTTCAGGTGACTTCAAAAATAATGCATTAGTGTGGATTTACTTAAAACACTTCACTTGCTTCAGATCCAAGAGGTTTTTTCCCACCTGTGCTCATAGCAGAAACCCATGAACCCCACCACCAGATTCTCAGGTGAAACTCTCACAGTTATCCTCCCAAATAATGTCCTTGCTCTGCTCTGTCTTTCCCTAGTTTCCTGAAGTACCATTCACACAGCTCTGGTGGAAAAATGGCTCTGGTGATTCGTGCCAGTTAATTCACACCCTGGGAAGGAACAAGAGAATCTCAGTTACTGCAAGAATCTTGATACTTGCAAGGCACACATTTGTATGGATGTTACATGGAGGCGCCTTTTTTCCACTGAAGATTTTTATTACTAAAATTTAAATCCATGATTTACAGGGACCTGAATCACAGCCAAAGTAATTTGAAAGACTTCACTGATCTTTGCTTCTGACCTATAAAGAATCACAAAATGTTGAACCAGCTGATGTCACCATACCCCTGAATCACACCCTGCATCTTAGAATCACAGGACCACTGAAGTTGAAAAACACCTTTAAGGTCAACTGAACAGTCTTGAAACAATAAACCCCACCAAAACTAGAATTGACAAGAAAATAAAAATATATCTCATCAACCAGGAGACTGCTACACTTGTGTTATGTCAGTATCAGTACTAATGAAACTCTACTACCACAAATTGTAAAGTATATAGCATGTTTCCAAATGTCCAGTCAAATCCCACACTAAACAGAGACAGTGACTGTTCAGTTTAAGTGAATCTTTGAACACGTTTGCAATAAATCTTGCAAGCTTTAAACTTTTATGATGCCAGCGTTTACAACACTGATTTACAGTCTGACTCAAATGAAGAATGCTCATAGTTGACTCAAATAACATCCTCTCGCAGGATTTCTCAGAGACAGGTGAAGATTATATAAGGCAAAATAATGGAGGGAGAAATGGTGCATGACCACCTATTCATCTCCTCACTTGTGCAAGGGCAACTCAAAGATTTTCTTTAGCTTCAGGCTCTTACTTGTAATTACAAAATCTTTTCCCGACAAATTCTAATCAAAACAGATAATGATAAGGAAAGACAGTTTATTTGACAGTTACTACCCAATAACTTAGTATTCCACAGTACTTTCTAAGCTATTCAGAATGGAAACAATTTTGAAACAAAGACTTGTCCAAAGTTTTCCAAAGTCTAGACCCAAGTTCCCAGCACCAATCTGTCTGCACTGGTGGAAGGGTGATAAACAACTTGAGAATTCCAGAGATCATTAGGGAACTGCTTTTAATATCTACATATGAATATCTCTCTAGAAATTCCTTTAGCCACCCTGGCCCCTCATTGTTTTATATTTTTACTATTTTGTACTAAGAGATGGCAAACAAACAAACTGGGAAGTGTACAAGGATCTCGTGCCCACCCCTGCTGAGGTCTACCACAGCACAATATACCTAATAAAACACACCAGAATGCATGCTGGTTATCTGTGTCTTTATTTGACTGCACATTTTGAAAAGTTTCGTTTTCTCCCTAACTGTGAATGATAAAGGTGATCTACCTTGCAAATTATTTTAATGCTACAGAAAGGACAAATAAGCAAACTAACAGAGATGAGCCCTGTACTTTTCATTCAGCCCTTTCGCACTTGCTGCCTGACCTGCAACAGGAGACGGTCTGACCATGGTCTGTGAAGGCAGATACAGCGCAGGAAATGTGACACAAACCAACATAAAACACAGGCTGGAGATTGGCAGTGCAGAAAAGCTGACATGCAGTCACATGGCTGAGGAATTTAGCCCAAAATTTCTGAGCTCTCTACAGCACCTTCCACACAGGTCCTTCCTTGCAATCACTCCCATCATAACCGGCCCATAAGCAGAAACAGATCGACAGAAATACACCAGAAACAGCCTTTCCTCATGCCTTGGCTCCTCCTCTCCCTACAAAAAACTTCTCTCAGCCCAGCAAAGCTCTCTTGGTGTCAGAATAGAGGTTGCTTACCCTTGAACAGAAATTTTGTTCCAAACACAGACAAACTTTATTCAAAATCTACACATCCTGCAGTTCTCCACTTACCTATCCAGAGTGTCCTGAGGCACTTTACTCCCTCCAGCTCTGCTGTTGACACTGGAGTTCTTGTTGGCAGTCATGGTCACTTCTGCTTTCTAGAAATGTGGGTATCTGTGAGAAGAAAAGTCAATTAAGCTTCAACAAGCCCAAGTGACAATTAACTGCTAGAACTACTGTGTTGTGTAAAGGCAGAACTCCAGGTTGCTTTTCATTCTACAAAATGCAATCAGTGTAGTTATGATCCTGAAAACTAAACCCTACCTCTCTATGACTGCTATTCCACATCCACAGGCAAGTTTATCAGAGTCCAGTGCTATAAATGGAAACAACTTATGGGAGGTAGGTGTGTGCTTTAGGTGCTGTTCTGTCTGATGGTCAGAGCTGGATACCAAGTCCACAAAATATCACAGGTTTGGTGTGGTTCTTCCACCCATCAGACTATGTGGAGATCTCAGCAGCTGCTCTGTGTGGTAGTTGCAAACACCATAGCTGTGACAGGCATTTTGACCACACCACAGCCATCCCAAGGAGTGAAGAAAGCTTTCTCACCTTTAAAGTGCAGCTCTATTATGGAAATATTTTCTAATAGTGAAATTTATTCAATGATGGGATTTCTTGAATATAATTTTCAAATCTGCTTGCGATACAAAAATATCACAAATGGTTTTTTTCTATTGGCCCCAGTACCCTTTAAGTAAAACTGTCTTAGGACACTTTTAAAGCCTCATGTAATATAAGGCATATACATCAATTCCTAGCTGGTTTTTTAGCAATTTGGTAATCGCAAAAGCCACTAACTTAATTTCAGTCCTGTGTATATAAAGCTGGGTCTCAACTTCTGTGACACTGCTGCACACTGGCAAAGAAACAGCCCAGTACCATGATTTATTTTGCCTTCATTCTGCTGTCTTAATAGGAACGTCATGCTGTGGCTGAAGGGAGAACATGATGATATGGGTATAGGCCAGGATGTCATCCAAGGGATGCAGAAGCAGGCATCCTTAATATCATGCTCCTCCATTGACTATATCCCATGTTTCTCCAGTGTAAAGCACAGCTCTTAGCAGCCATTTCCTCTGTCATTATAATCCCTTGAGAAATATTCTGCAAAATGAGGGAGGAATGTATTTTCATGTCATGATAAGATTCTTAAAATGCCAGCAGAGTCCCTTGAGAAAGAAACAGAACAGTATTTATTCCACCTGATGCTACAGGAGTCAAGAAGGATTCTGTGGCTCTGCTAGCACTGGTCTGGGTGGTTTCTGAGATGCTGCTTAGTTTATAAACTAAAATAGCTACCACGGTTTACAGCAGTGCCTCCCAGGGTCTGACCAGAACTACCAATTTTTACGACCATTAACAGCATAGCTAATGCAAAAATAGGGAGTGTTATGAAACCTCTTGTTTACTCAAACCCACAGGAAGTCCAGACTGCTTGAGAAGCCACTGTAATGTGATGCTGCAAAGCAAGCTGGGGACTGACAACACACAAAAATTCCTGTACTAACAGACCTATCACAGTCTAAGGACATTCTCTAAACCACTTGATTCCAAGCAGTTCTGCCACAAACACAGTCAGAAAATCTCCTGCAGACTGCAGCTCCAGAGGCAGAGTCAATCATGCTGACCACAGACTCCAGGTCTACTTGTCCTTCTCTGCTGCCTTGTATCAATTTTCCCAGATTAAGCAGAGATTTCTTTTTCCCCTGGTTGGTAACATTTTTTCTGCACTGAAGCTCCCTAAATTCCTCCAGTGTCTCATTGTTATTGTTAGCATTACATTATCAAGATTACAGGACTGTTACAGAACTGCCTGTTCCGACTGGAAAAGGGATTGCTTGGGACGAAAAAGAAAGCCTGCTAATGCTGGCCAAGCTTTCTAGGACTGCACATTCCACAGGGAGTAAGCAGGTTTTTTAATGTTTTCCACTCACCAGTTCAATATTTCTACTGTGTTAAATCCAAATCACTTATTAGCACTTAATGTAAGAAAAAGAATAGAGATAAACATGGCATATGGAGAGCCATAACTGTTAGCACACATGTGTAACATTAATTTTCCAATATCTGCTTTTCTGTTGAAGACAAAAACAAGCTGAAGAGATCCTCAAAAAGTGGGATACTGACATGACACATTAAAAAAATACAGTGTGTTTTTATGCTGCTGTTATTTAAGAGTCCATTTTTCCCATACCCAAAATCAGATGGGAATAAAAAAGTATGACAAAGCTTGATAAAAATCACTGTGGTCAAGATTTAAAAGAAGTGATTATTTAAACCTTACATTTCAAAGCCACCTTAAATGTCAAGTAGAACAAAGTGGTTTGTTTTCAAATAAAGATAAATTGAGTTCTTGAAGACAATTTCTCAAGATATGACAAATTTAGTGATATAATCATGTTCCTTCCCATGCAGTTGAGACTATGGTATATATGCTGATATCAACTGACTTTTCTATTCAATTTTTCTTTAATGCTTGTTTTGGATGAATGTTTTGTTGCAGTTGGTGCTGGTATCATCCCAACATATGCAGAGAAAATGCAAACAACATGAACATGGCAGAAAAATATTCAGTCATTTACAGAGGTGCCTGGAAGCAAGGACTTATATCACCCCAAAAAACCCACCCACCTATCCACCAACCCACATCACCCCAAAAATAAAGGGAAAAAAGAAACAGAGACAAAGAAACAAGGAAAGAAAACCTTAACTAAATTTTATGGTCATGTAGAACGTTATTTTAGAGCCTTCAAATGAGTCTGACAGCCTGCAAGTTTACTGAATTATTGTAGGGTCAGAATCACATCTCTCGGGCCTGGGTGAGAGCATTCCACATTATAGTACTTGCAAATTATTTTTCACAAAGCACTGGAAACCAAAATCTCCCAAGTGTTGTGACATACTGTTAAAAACAAATCCAAAAATAGTCATGTCACACAGATTCTACATTGTCTCATAAACCATCTAACAAACCTGGTCTAAAAATGCACAATTCTGTTTTATTTGTAAATGTAAAGAATCCTCTGAAACCCTTATTTAGCCATAATTTTTCTTTTGCTCCAGACGTGGTTTCACTAATTTCTCTAGGTCAACTCTCAAACTGGCGATTTAATGAGCCCAAATGGTAGAATCATTATATCAATTTTGCCTAAAACCGCCACAAACCATTTATCAGGATCAAAAAGTAAAGATGACAGACAGATATGAAAAATGATGTGATGGCAACATGGGATCTGCTGCTCGTGCCAGGCAAGGTTCAGCATCCTGACTGAAAAGGCCTGCTGCAATGCAGATGTTTCCTAACAGATCTTTATCATTGCAGGAATATCCAATGACAGAATATGCCTTATGGATAATCTGCCCTCCTGGTAATGGTATCCTCACACTTCTAAAATTGAAGTGCGGCCTGAGGCTTTTTTATGGATAGATGGGGCACTGAAAGCCATCATACTTTGGGCTAATGAACATTACAGCACCATTGAATGTCTAATTCCACTAACAGGTGTTAGCAGGGGAGGGGTAAATCTCTGTCCTCCCCACTGCAGTTTAAAATTATTCTGAATTTCCTAAAGCATCCCAACACTTTGGAAGCACCCACTGCCAGTCCCACTACAGTGAAAGCTGTGAATGGGAGGGGGTGGAGGAGTGAGGCTTGGAGCAAGCACCTAAAAAGTCAAGGCAACCCAGAGTGCTTTAGTCACTCTGCAGCCTCCTAAGGTCTCAAGAAAACCTCCTGCTTTCTAATACCCAGTGTCCATCAGTTAGCACATTCCAAAAATTAATTTCTTCCTCTCCTTATGTGGAAGGTGAATATTATTGAACGCAGAAAAAGTATTCACATGTGGTGTCTGATGACTTGAGGAGGGAGCCTCTGAATGTGGGTTCCCAAGACCTCTCCTGGCATTATGACTAACATGGCTTGAAATCTGCTTGAAATCTTGAATTCTGAAGTTTTAAATGCAGACTATTTTCCCCTTGAAATTCCATTGATCGGGGATGTAGAAAATATGGGAAAATAGTACTCCTTTGGTCTGCCCCATGGGACAGAGACCTGGAGACATAACAGGAAGGCATAACATGGAAGAACTACAGGCTACTAAATAAACTCATGTTTTTGAAAAATTACTTTATAATAAATACAAACTTCCATAAATGTATTATTGTTAATAATTGAGGTGTCTACTTATTTTTCTCTTAACAGTTCCTGCAACAGAATGGTTTTAATCATTAAGTTAGCTTAACATGTCAATTTGCTTTTCTGAGTGCTTTGAGGGAGCTTGCCCACATGTCAAGAGGTGTTGTACAGCTAAACTTTCATTTAGCAGTTGCAGCCTGCTTTGTGGCAATTTGCCTACTCCCTTCCAGTAAAACAGATAATTATGTCCTCCCAGAACAACATCAGTTCTAAAGAACTGGAAAGTCCAATAAAATGTTTAAAGATTCCTGCCTTGAGAGGGCGCCTGTAGAGACTCCAGAGAATATTGTTACCAGAACTACATCAGGAATACCTGTTCTCTGGACTGGGATTAACTCCACAGTCTTGTCCAAAATTTCCCTCCCTACAATTCACAGCCTGTTTCCAACCAAGTCAGCAACCAGTCTCTCTGCTAAGCTTTCACAGAGTGATGGCAAGTTTACTTTGTCCTAGGTTAAAAATAGGTTTATTCTAATCACCATCTCCACAACCGTTGAAACAGCTGTTAAACTGTTAAAACACTGTTATCTCCTGCTATCCGGGGGCCCATTATCTCTGCTAATGGGCCATTAAGAACTCACCACATGACTCATGAGTCATCTCAATCCCATTGTAAGAGGCTCCACCCAGGGGGGAGGAGCCAGGCATTCCCACCTGAATATAAGGTGGACTCTGAGACACACCAGCTAGCTCCTGCTCCTGGATATCCAGAGGACAAGAGCTTTTCACTGGACTATCAGGATTTTTCCTTCTACCTGATCAGCGCTTCAGAGAGCCATTTTCATCTGGACTGCTACCAACCACCCTGAACAGGGTGCCAGGTTGTATTCCTGACTCTGTCAGTGGGTACTGTTGTTATTTATATTAATAAAGAACTGTTATTCTTTTTCCTCATATCATTGCCTAAAAGCTCCTCAATTCCAGAATTATACTCCTGTCTTTTCAAACCAAGACATACTTCTACCACAAACTTCTACAATAACCAGCAGGAGTGGTGAACTTGGTTGCCATTGCCCCTTGCAATGCCAAAACCACCCTCTCAGCAGTTCAGCTTCCAAATGGAAGGAAAACAACACGAAAATCAAGGAAGAACACATTTAGAGAAGGAGACATGAACAGAAAATATATGTCTGTTATTGAATCAGAAATTAGTATTTCGCTGTGTAGGCTAAAGAAGAAGTTTGGGTTTTAAAAAATACATTGACTACTTAAAGCTTAAATATCTTGATTTGAGATACTAGAGTAGAAAGAGTCTGCTTAGAAACTATGCCCAACATATATCATAATTCTTTGGTATTATTCTTCCTTTGTTCTTTCCCTTCATCCTCAGGATTTTCGCATAAAATCAACCATGTCTCAGAAAAACAACCATTTATGTCTCAGGAGCTCACCTGCTCCTGTTGCTTACACCTCAGTGAAGTCACAATGCTCTAACAGCAACAATCAACATCATTTGCACAGTAATGAATTTTCTTGCGACACAAAAACCAAATCATAAATTTCCTAAGGAATGAGAGTGAGTTAGTTAGCTTTGAGGAACAAAGATTCTTTTTCATTAATATCTCTTGTGTCACAAAAGATATGTATGATAAATGAGAAAATATTTGGCATTTCCCACAGGGTGTGATGAGTCCCTAAACCCTCCCAATGCAACTCACAGAGTGAACAAACAAGATGAAAGTCTTAGTAAGTCTTAAAAGGAACTTCCTAGTTGAGCTGACACCGATGACTGAACCCTCCTCACACCAAGGCTGACTGACAAAGCTACCAGACAGCTGAGAAGCATCCTGCCTTTGCAACTGCTGTAGGTTTTGATTTGTTAGAGCACCATCTGAGACAAAACATGGGTCACAGCCATACTACAGAGCAAGCTGCTGTGCCCAGAGTTGTCAGCACACCTCCCTTCCTGCCTGCCAGGAGCACACGGCTCCCACTCAGAGCCCTGCTAGAGTAAGAACTGCAAAAGTATTAGCAGTTATAGGCCTTGCAGAGTGTTTTAATAATACATGATGGGAAGAAGGGCAATCATCTTTGAATACCTCAGTAAGGTCAAGAGCTGATATGTGGCAATACTATGAAACTCCTTCTGGTTAGACCACTGTGTGCCAGTAACTGTTCTGAGGCACCATCTCCCAGAAGCAGGTCCTGTCCGTGACACCCAAGCTGCCAGTGCTAATGCTTCCAGTGAAGAAATTATTAATTTGCATGGACTGTCTCAATATGATGATATAAAAGCACCCTGGGAGGATGAGGTATGGGCTGGAGACCTCATGGATGTAAGTAGAAAACACTGGCCAAAGCTGTCTTGGCTTGTACAAAGATATGAGAACAGCATTGGGTCTGTCTCTTTAGCTCTTGGCAGTCACCCAGGGAATCTGTAGAAAGGCACACAGAAGATTTTAATTCCCCTAGAGAAGATCTTAATTCCCCTGTATCCAAAGTACATCCAGAAATGAACCTGGACACAGGCATTAACAGCGAAAAATGGGATGGCAAGTAAGTCCATTGTTTGTATTAGGGATTTGCGCAGGAACCTTTCAGGAAGGTATCTGTTTACATCTAGAAATGATGTTCTTGCACTTAAAGCAACATCTGCAGGATGCAGGAGCTCTGACCTATCAGAGCTTTGACATGGATTTCAGTCATTGTCTTAGGAAACCTGCTTAGAGGTAAGATCTGCAAATTCAGTGCCAGAGATTAAAGCCCACCACTCACATTCTGGCATCTGACTGAACGTCCCATTCTCTCAAAGGTACTCCTATTTTTTCCTATTACCTCAGAAATCTATCCCAATCTCCAAATATCACCGCTGTACCAGAGACAGAGGCCTAAAACTGGCCTGTCTTGAGGCAATGAGCAGCTCTCTGATGCACTATGGTTTTCTGATTCAGATTTCCTTTGTGTCTATGAAGATCTGGGCTACTGCCTCCCTCTCTTTCAAACTCCACATGTTCCAAGCCAGAGAAACAAACCCAAGCCCCCTGTGCTCCCAGGATGATAAACTACAATGGGGTGTGAGCAACCTGACTGAAAGGGTGCAGTCCATGCCCTGCCTGCCTCAGCTCCCACCTCAGACAACTAAGTGAAGAATTATACACCCTCCTTCTTCCCCTCCACACTGGGAACACGCTCTGTGCCCCCAGAGAAAGCAGCCCATCTTTCCTCATGTTCCGGGATATTTTCATGCCATGGCTAAAATCTTCCTTGTGGAATAAAATTGGAATTTTTCCTAAAGATACTTCAAGAAAAATGGATCTGCAACACTGTGGTAACGTGACATGAGACTTCACCAAAAGAAACAGAAATTCCTGCAGTCCTGCAAAGCAGGTGCAAGTCCATGAAAGTGAGAAGTGCTCAGGGTCTGCATAGCTGGTCATTCAATACACAAACCCAAACTCAAATCCAAATTCAAGTTTTTCGGTCCCTAATTCATGGGTAGAAGCCTCATCCCCCACACATATACAACCCTGCAGTGACTGCAGGAGATTTGAAATTCGTAGATTCCTGCAGCTTCTTTACAAAATTGGTTCTAAAGGAGATTGGAGGAAAAAGAGAAGAGGTGAAAGGACTGAGAGAATATTGGCAGCTATACCAGAATGACGATAACAAACTAAGCACAGCAAACTACTTCTTATTCCCTTTGTTAACAAAAATTACAGTCACTATAGCAACAAAAAGGGGGGCAGGGAAGAAAAAAGTCCAAGACTTTTCAGTATCCACAAAGAACACAACAATCTAATATGGAAAGATCAAGATTTATGGCACCAGCAGCTCCTACAAGGCAGGGCTGTAGTAGTACACAATGGTTTCAATTAAAGGCACCAATCATTAACCAGTACAGCTGGGCTTAGCAGTTGACAGGCAACTTTATCTCTTCCAGCGAGCCACGACTCCTTCAGGGACTGAACTAGCTTCTCTTGCTGTATGAGGTGCCCTCCAGCCCCGTTTCTGGTGGATTTACCTCATTTTGTCTGTCAAGCTCTGTGGCAGAGTGACTGTCACTGCCCAACAGACGTCTCCTGTGCTTGAGCCTGTGTGCCTATATCCCTTTGCCAGGCACCACACGCTGATATCCCTACAGACGCTGCCCGCAGCACGGCCCGCGCACTCAGCAAGCATCTCAGGGAGAAAAGCATTCCAGTTCCCTGCTGCCTGTGTGTACTTTCCTTCTCAAATACGCACACTTGCGAGCTCAAAGAGGGGAGGAATGTCTGGCACTTCGGCGGTGACCATCTGGCAGAAGCACCGCTCCATTTTCTGGCAACTTGACCAGAGTCTTAGAACAATTATTTCAGTTCCTGATTCAAGCGCTGGAGATGGAAGATCAAGTTACATTTCTCTCCAGCCATCAGCACTAATTCAGTTTTCACTAAGTCAGCCTTGCTGGAATTTCACTCTTCCACACTAAAACAAAAACAAAAAAAAAGGCAAGTGTGAATCTACACTGAAAAGCCAGTAGAAATACAAGGAATTTCAAGAGTTGCCCGTCACAAATGTAAAAAATGCCAGTGAGATCCAATGGAGAAAGAGCTGTTTCTTCCTAGAACGGATATTTTTATAAGATAAAATGATGAAGAACTGAATGTATTGCAAATTAAATGATATCATGGTCCTCAGTGATATCCCCTGGCTTTATAACAGCCATGTAAATAAGCTTTCTTCCCTTACTATCAAAAGCTGATCATGAGTTGAAGAGAGCATCTTCCCACCTATGGCTCAGTCACAGGTATACACAGCCATCAGCAGAGGCGCTTTTCCCAAGGAAAGAGTTCAGCTCCCACAGCACTGACCTTTGTCATCTGCATGAAAGGAAAGTTTCAACAGGCTACCACAAGCAAAAGTGTTATAAATCACCTTTCATCAGGCTTCCAACCACTAGCCAGAGAAACAACTGGAAACACTTAAACCTGTTTTAACAGTCCTTGTAGAAGGAGGCAGGGAAACACCTCCCCATCCACCCACTGGAGCTGACTGCAGCCACCAAACCACCCTGGACAGTGGCTCCTGCCAATGGAGTTTCTGTTGAGGATTTCTGCAGCAACAGCCTTTCCCAGAAGAGACAGAAAACCAGGCAGCAGCCACAGAAACTCTAGCTCTGTTCCCATATGCGCTGCATCCAGAGTGGCAGAAGGGAACCACAGGGGTTTAGGTGGAAGCAAACAGAAACAAATCCACAAACAAACTGTGAATGATATCACATATCTTTTAAACCTTCACATGCTGGGAGATGGTATTTGATGATTGAAAGAGCTTCTCTTGTTTCCTTTTACGAAAATGATTTACATGCAGCTGTGTACATGACATGCTGGAGACTTCTCAAGAGACCAGCCGCTGTTCCAAAGAACTCACACTTCTATGATAGGAATTTCATAAATGAAGGCACTAACTATCTTCCCAGATGCAGGCTTGAATAGACCCACTGTGCTGGAGAGTTCTGCTGAGGGAACAATCTTTCTTCACAGCCCGCATAGCAGGAGTAAACCTGACACAGAGGAGTGTTACAGCCTGAACCCCTTCGTTCTCAGGCTGGGGAGAGAGAGACCCACAGGGGCCGTCAGACAAGCACTGCCCCCGTCACACGGGCCTGTGCAGAATGCTCCCACGGGTGATCCCAGCTTCCCAAATCCCACTTCTCTGCTTGCAATCCAAGTCTGAACATCTGTAATGCCAGAGAGGGCACAAGAGAACACAGCCTCAGAAATATGTCAGGAAGAAAATGTGATCCCATGCCCTTACAGTCAGCTGAATGTGCCCAGGAATAACAAATAGCCAGTGCACGCAGGAATAGGGTCCCATTTCTTGTTTCCAGGCTGTCTGCAGTGCCATAATGTGCTACCACTTATGTTTAACAATATTGAAACATGTAACATTAACTTGAAATATTCGTGTGAAATGATTAATTTTATCCAGACAGCGTTTGGAATGTCGCTCCGGCACCAGCATTTCTACTCAAAGCTTTAGCACTGGTGTCCCTACTTTAGCTCAGTTCAAAACTGTGAGTAAAATATAAATTAATAGCAATTTGATTTTGCAATGATCTCATTGAAAAGGCATATGCAGCATTGCCCTTGCAACAGAGAAACAGCCACAAGATAAGCCTAAGGGACACAGATTAACACTCCGATCAGATAAAATTTCAGCCCCTTCTCCCTTGCAGGGGATGTTTTGGCCTTTTGCCAAGCAGAGAGCACTCCACACACAGTAGGGTAAATTTGGTATAGCACCCATATGGAAATATCTTCTTCACAACAAGGCCAAGGTGTAAAATGTATTATCTGAACACACGTGCTCTCTTACTTCAAACATGAGTAAGCCTACAGCAAAGTTTGACTCAAGTTTTCCCCATCTCATGGGAGCCCATATTTGAGCAAACCTTCGAATGGCATTGGCACTAAAGCTGGCATTCATCTCTCTTACGGATTTAAGCTGAATGCAGCAGAAGTCCAACTTGGATCTGCTCCCTATACAAAAATATTTTTATTGTATCTTTTAAAGTGTGGTTACCATAGACAATAACTCTGCATAAACCAGACCTTCACAATTGCACCTGTCTACTCACAACAAAAATGTCAAAGCAGATTTTGTTATGGTCAACCATGGAACGGCCTGAAGTTGTGTCAAGGGAGGTTTAGGTTGGATATCAGGAAAAGGCTCTTCACCCAAAAGGTAGTTGGGCACTGGAACAGCTCCCCGGGGCAGTGGTCACAGCACCAAGCCTGATGGAGGTCAAGAAGTGTTTGGACAATGCTCTCAGGCATACGGGGTGACTCTTGCGGCGTGCTGCGCAGGGCCAGGAGTTGGACTCCACGATCCTCATGGGTCCCTTCCAGCTCAGCTTATTCTCTGATAACACACAGTTCATTTAGTGAAAGGGCAAACTGCAGTTCTATTTCACTTTCATAGAGTTTATGCTTATGCTGTTCTCAGCTAAAACTCTAGTTTCAGACACTCCTTTGCTACTGTTCATAGAGGATGGTACCAAAAAGGAAATGGTATCTCAGACCTGTCTCCTTTTTCCTACTCCTTCACTGCTCCTCCTTCAGTTCAGTTGTAGGTACACTCATCTTCCCAACACCAGTAAGTAGAGAATTTAAAAATGTGCATCTACAAATAGACAAACTGTTACAGACACAGAGGTACTGCACACACAATTTGATAATAAACTTCACAAATAAAACTTCTTTTCCAGTACATAAATTGAGTAGAATAAAGTATACACAGAGTCTAAACAACACTTTCCTACTAAAAAATCCATCATCATGAAACAAATAAGTCTTTGAGGGTTATAAAATCTACTATGCAGAAACTCTTCAGTGTCAGCTTTCTGTGAATGTATTTCTCCCTGCGTTTGATTAATGAACAAATCGAAACATTCAAGACAGATACTAAACACTTTTGTCTGGCATGAAGTCTGCATTGCCAAATTCCACGTGGTTTCCAGTTGGTACCACAAACTTGGCCACAGTTCATTCAAAACTCAGTCCTAGTCCTCCAAAAGGTAGATGAATACCTATGAACATTTTTGTGATACCAGGAAGGTGATTTGTATTACAGAGGCAGATAAAATTGTACCTGTGCCTAGCACACAGTGGCCAAAAGCTGACTGACAGAAGATTCCATCCTTCTACAACAAAATAAATGCCTTTTGCAACTCCAAAAGGTAAAGATTTATGAGATTACAAATCCACTTCAAATACCTTTTGTGACTATCTGCTCATCTGATGATTTTGGGATGAGGTATTTTAACTGATAATTTGCCTTGAAATTTGTAGGTGTTATAAACACACCAGGATTTGCAGGTTCCTACAGAGGAACGAATTCCTGAAGCTTCCTGATGGAATAACTGCCTCTCTCTTCTAGGGTGTGCCTATTACTTAATACCTGAACTCCTACCTCATTTTCCCCAGACAAATATTCTCCCATTTAACCTAAAGAAGAATGCATGGTGGGACATCCAGATACAACAGGTTTTCTTTATCCTATGTTTTAGATGCGAGAGTCGTGTTAAGAAGCTTTTTCTGATCCTAGACAGTCTTAGGGTGGGAAAAAGAAGAAATTCACCTTGGCTGATTCCTTATAGCAGCTATATTCTTGGTGAGGCTCTAAAGAAAATCTATATGTGAAAATGGTTTGAAGTTTGAGGGCTTCTTTTCAAACTGCAGTTTAATTTTTTGGCAGTTTCAAGGTATTATCTCTGTTATTTCAGACAACTGCATTTTCTTAACCCTTTGCCCAGTCTTTTCATCAAAAAGCCAATAAGGTTGGAGTTTCTGTGTGTGATAAATTCACCTCATGCTGTAGCAAAACATCAAGCAACTGCTCCATTCAATTCTCACAGAAGCAAGTTTCAGCCCTTCCAGTTTTAATGGGAAAACTGGAGCCACAACACAAAAAATGAGAGCTCTTTGGAAATGCAACCACACCCCACCCATACTCTGCTCTGTGCCCCATGCCCCCACCCACAGACACACAACAGAGGAATACCAGCTGTTGAAGCTTTGCAGATGGCAAATTCAATATTGTGCCATTTTGGACTTTCTCCTCAAAGGATTGTTCCACATGGCTTCTTTTATAGGGTCAGGATTTCTTTTCTTGGGAGGATGGATATTTGGGCACGGAAAATATCTGTGGGCATGAACATTGGGGAAATAGCATTTATAAACTGAAATAAAGCCTTTCCAATTTGTGGAAACAGCTGGAGGGAGGAAAGAATCTCATGAATAACGTAGCTGAAGCCCAACAGGCTGTTGACAGTAAGTCCTTTCAGATGCTCACTATGGCTACGCTCTTCCACGACAGTACAACATTTAAATCTATAACTAAAGATGATTCAATGCATAATGATGTGCCCAGCATTTTGTTTCACTACACTGAGATTAATCAATCCATCTTTCCCCTACACATAATTTGTAGGCAAGAAAGAGTAGCTTCTTCTGCATCTTGTGTATTTCATGGTGCTGTACAAGTGCTAGAATGAGCATTAATTTTCAGTGCTGCTTTAAGCAGACAATTCATTCAACACAAAAGTATTAACCTCAGCAGTCAGTCCAGGGGATGCCTGCACAAGCACCTTCAAGGGAGCATCTGCTGAGCTTCATATTTCTCAGAAGGTATTTCACTCCTGCCACACACAATGAGGCTTTCAGGTTGCAAAAAGGAATCTTGTTTCTTACAAGAAAAGAGGGAGACTTCAACTGTATGTCATTCTATACAGCACATTTTCAGAGTAATTCCACAAGTGAATGCCCGATGAAAACAGACAAAAAAACACGGAGCCAAAATTCCACATGAGGAAACACCATAACAATCTCTTTAAAGGTATTACAGAAGTCTTTCAGAACACTGTCAGCAAGGTACTTCACCCAAGTTAAGGAGAAGTAAATATATTTTAATAAATTATTTTCTTTTTCTATTGGAAGAAGTAAAAGCTCCTTGCCAGCTAAATATTTTCCTTCAAAGCTACCCTGCTTCAGCTAAGCCCCATTAATCATTGTGCTGTTAGACAAGATTGCTTTGATGTACATAGATCATATATAAGATTTAAGACAGCAAGCTGTCTGAAAAATTCAGTGATAAGGTCAAGGTAAATCAGGGTAAAAAGTGTTTCCTCAGTTCTAATTTAGTCAAGAGTTTTACTTGTTTCACATAAATCCAAGAAGTTTATTAATTTTTGATCATTATTTTATCTAGCACTAGACAGTGCAAAACTTCTATTATTACCATTGCCTGATTTGTCCAGTCATCCGGAAACTCAACCATCTAAGGAGAATCAAAGACTAAATTAGAAATACTCGTCTCTATAAATGGGCTGTACAGATGGCACCTTGCTTCTGCGATCAGTTATTGAGTTTAAGATTACAGGTTCATATTTCAGAAATCAACAGCTACAGAGACAAAGATGGGAAAAGGACATGAGCAGGATTATAGAGAAACACCTGTCCAGGGACTTGGGAACTGCTTGATTTTTAATATGTAGAACTGTGCCTACTGATAAAGCTCTCAGCCCAATAGCTCAGTGAAATCAGCTTATTCAGAAATCAACAATTCTAGGCTGCTTGCTCAGATAACTCCAGATTAAAAGGAGCATTACTATCAGTTTTTGTCCGTGAAAAATAGTAGTTCAGAAGTAGGAAAGGTGTACTGTTGCAACACCTACTTGAAAGTAACATTCTTGTAAAATGTACGGTTCGTGCCAACACATCAAATCCTGAAGAACTTTCATTCCTGAAACTAACAGACTTTTTTCTGAATTATTACAGGCCCCTGTTGCTTCCACAAAACATCAAAGAGAGTTCAGACATCTGGACTTAAGGACCAGGGCCACTGTATTTTATTCTGAACCTTATTTCTAAGGTTTACTTTAAATAGCACCAATGAGTTCTACAAGCTAAAAAAACAAAAACAAACAACCACAGGAACTAGGAAAGGGAAAAGAAGTGTTGACTTCAATTGAAGGGGTCCAAAGGCCCTATTCAGATTGGCCAAGCAATTTGAATCTCACCAAGTACTGCCTGAGAACCTGGGCAAAACATGGGGGTTTTGGGGTTTTTTAGGGGGTTTGGGGGGGTGAAAATTAAAGTTCTCTTTGGGCACTATAAACACCAAAGAAAACCCACACCTCCTGTATCAAACAGCAAATGGATCCCCCAAGAACTAGTTTCAGCAGAAACTATTATTAAAAATTCTTTTGGAAAATATTCAAGTTATGGTTTATGGATAGAAAAGCATTTTAAAAATACACATTAATGCTTCCATTAAGAAACAAAAAATAGAAACATACAGACAAATACCTATTTAAACTAATGCTTTGGCAACAACACCAAAAAAATTTAAAACATCACTTAACAAATGGATTTGACCCAGATTCCTACCCTCTGTTTTAAGAGAACATTCTTGAGAACAGTTCACAGGCCTGTTGGTACTACTAATTTATCTCAGTTGTGTTACAGCTTTCAAAGCGTCAGTAAAAGACTTGCAACATCCGTTCCCACTTTGTTGCCTACACATATTCTTACCAGCAAGGGCTATTAAAAGAAGCTGAACTAAAACTGAAAACAAGAAAAATTTTAAATCATAATCAGCTGCTTCTACATACTAAATAAGGGACTTGGAGGATCTGCCACAAAGCAATCCTGGCTTGCTCTCCATTTCATATAATCCCTAGTTCTTGTGGCAACATTGGTTTTGGTTTAAATCTGTTTGCTTGCCTTCAGCCCACCCAGGCTGCCTTCATCTTCAGGTGATGACACTGTCACGCCATTTCCTTCATTTCAGTCCAAAAAATCACCAAGTCCGCTGGGTAGAAGGAGCAAATCTAACTGCATATTCCTTTTAATGAACATTTTTATGGAGATAGTGGATGAAAGTAGTCTCGAGATACTTATGTGGTAGTTCATTAATAAGCTCCGTGCAACATGATATTCTTCTCTCAACAGCAGTCTTATCTTAACACCCTTATCAATTCACTCTCCAGTTGCTCTACTGATTCTAAATTTCTCTCTGTGGTTCTGCTACCAAGCAAAAGTCCAAAAAGAACAAACATGCCACTTCTCAGAGTGTGCAACAGAGCAATCAGAGTTATTGGACTGCTCAGCACAATCTATCTTTTACTTTTAAACTCCAAGGCTCCACATGTCCTTTCCCTCTGAGTTGGTTTGTCATGATCAGAATCCCTGACCTGAATTCTCCTCGTCTGGAACACATACTATACTTGCAGTCTCCAAGCATGCTATAAAAGTCACAGAATCTCTGGGTAACTGGAGTAGGAAAGAACCCCTAAAAACCATCTAGTCCAAAATCCCTGCTGCAGGTTCACCTAGAGCAGGTTCCACAGGATCTTGTCCAGGTAGGCTTTGAATCCCTCCAGAGGTTTTTTTGCTGGAACAGTTTTCATGTGTCCTTCATGTTTAGGTACCTGACCAATTCAGCCCGTCTGATGTTACTAACTAGCTGCTGTAGCTCTATCACAATTTTCTACTTGAAATGAGAAGCCTAGTTATACTCACCCTTTTAATTCTTTCCAATTATTTAAAAAATGAGAGTAACTGATGTTTTAAGAGAATAAATGAGCATCCTATTTGAACAAAGGTCTTTCATCTCCTTATTAATCAGTAAAACCAAGACTAAAACTGTCTTGTCAGTTAAGAGATGAAGAAATTGCTAGAATCAATAAACATTTCTCAGTCAAAGCTATAGGAGCTCAGCATCTTTAAATATCCCAGTGAGAAGCAATACACTTTTAAAAAATTAGGTTTCCAGTTAACATATGTAAAATCACACCTCGAGCTTTTCCCCTAAGCTTTTCTTTTTGCATCTCATTTTTGTTTCTGTCAACACCATCACATAAACCATCTGAGAGGTTTAAAACTAAACAGTTCTAAGCAGTGGGTGAAACCACAGCATGTTAACTGACAGGAGGTTTTGGCTCCTTCATCTTTAAGCATCTATTACTCAGCTGCTGTTTCTCTGCAGCAGGGGCTAGAACATTTATAGACTTCAGTCCAAGACTCCTAATACATGCTGCCTAAGCATTTTTTCTCTTGATTTGGTTGTTTCTTTGGTAACCAGATCATTTTTGTGTTCCAGCTTGCCCATCTGAATATAACCAGTACTAATTCACACTGACTGCAGCTGCTGCCCTTCATTGAACACCTGATTGTTCAAATGACAGCAAGCAGCACACACGGCTGTGATGTCACCTAACAGAGTTATCCCCATCTGACATGTGTCAGAGCTGGGACAGAGATGATGAACAAAAAACAAGACATGGATAGTGAGAAATTAAGGCAAAGCAGAAGAAATACGAATATGGCACGTCTAAGTATTAGCCGGCTCTCCTTCAGCCACATATAAATCTATTTTCAAAAAACTAAAATATTTTCCCTATAGCATGTAATGCACAGCCAATTCCAGCACAAGAGATTTTATCCTTGAACAATCCGAAGAGTGGAAGAATGAAAGCTTATAAAATATATATCCTTGTCTATGTTGGAAACAGCACAATTCCAAATCAGAGACTAATACTGAAACACAATCCAGGGGCTGTGCTTCCATTCATAAACTGTTCCATTTGAACACGGGGTCTGGAATGAATTTTATCCTCATGTTCAACCAGAGAGCCACAATTTATTATAGTGCTGCACTTTTCAGTTTCAAAATCATATCCCTAACATTTTTTTCTGTCAAGTCCAATGGAGATTAGCAGACTTTTCAACCAGAATCATCCATAAAGGGAAAATATAGCAGAATCCAGCTGCCCAGAGACATGAAGAAGCAAGTCCAGTTAGGTACTACATGGCTAAAAGAAAAGAAAACGTACTGTGTACACACAGCTTCAACAGTCTGAGCTGGAAAGGCATCAGAAAGATCCTTTCCTTAGTAACAGTGTAAGAGGGATCTCAAATTTTTAGCTCAGTAACAGCGTAAGTGGGGTCTCAGACTTTAGCTCTGTCGTTAAGTTACCACTAGACTGTCTATGCAGCAGCCCAGCTCTATTACTCCTGGGTAGGATCACAGTAATTCTCCCTGACAACTTCAAACCCCAAATAAATAACCAGTGCTTCCCAGGCATTGCATATTCTGCAGCTGAGATGTGCCACAAAGGTACAGGCTTATTTACACCAGTTAAACTTTGAGCTGTTTCAGGAACCTCCTTAGGTTCTTTAGGTAATCATTACTCTCCGATGTTCAAATTAAAAGGAATTTAGGATTCAACAACAACTGGTATGACCAATTTCAATCTATAGGCTCACTGCTTTTTGCACCAGTTGTCTACAGTTTTCCAATGTCATAAAATATTTCTCTAGCAAAAAGACCACTCCAAAAATTGCAACAGAGCTGAAAATATTTTCATTGATAGTTCTCCACATACAGCAAAATGAAAGAAGCATCTGCTGCCAGTATACAACAAGGTAATAGCAATTTAAATAATTATAAGAAAACTCCATTCAACTTCTGGGATAGAACAATTTCCTCCTCTGGGAAAGGAAATGGAAATTGTTGACATGGTCCTTCAGCCCAAGGATGAGATCCAGCAATCCAATCTGTGATTTAACATGTCATTTCTAGATACTCATTTTTCTCACGAACATTATTGCACCAGAAACCTCTAGGTTGATCAGGATATACTCATACCACACCACAAATCAGATTTCCACAGTACATGGACAAGTAGAAACTAGACTTCAATTAACATAAACCTTTAAATGAAGACAAAGGAAATTATGACAGCCATCAGATACAGAATTCTTCTACAGTAAAATTTATTAATCTGTTAACTGTTAGCCAAACTTTTACATGCCAGAAGCAGCTTTCCATTTGATAAGTCAAAGCCACTACCAAGTCTTCTTTGCATTGCATTCACGTATTTTATCTACCTGGTCACCTAATAAAACAGTCTAGATCCCTGAAAGTCTTCCACCTCTGTTTGACTGACACTGGGCAGTCGTTTGACAGCGTGAATGATGATTTAAAATGAACCCTGCTTTGACCAGAGCTGCTGTAGAATATCTGTTTTAAACTCATCTCTGAATAGCTCTGTTTGTGACTAAGATAAGAAACATTTTTAACACAGCAGCTAATAGCTCCATGAGATGCTTCGCCATCTATTTTGGAAGGCAATATGCCAAGAGAGCTGTGGTGCATTTTCATTCATCTCTTGGCTACTGCTTCTTCCAAAGTTTCTGTCCAAAGACAGCCAAAACCAAGTTCTATGAATCACCACTTGAATGAGATCTAATTATTCAATTAGTTTTAATGCCTTTCTTTTCCTTATTTCTTGACAGCCTTACACACCTCTTGCCCTTCGGGGCATTTGTCCACATGTCTTTCCCACAATTGGAAGTGCAGGCAATTCCTTTTCCACCCATAACAGCTTTCAGATTAAGAAGAGAACTGAACACAATATTCAGCACATCCCCTTTGGATATAGTCCTTTTAATCTAGCCAGAGAGGAAAAATAAAAATCTGTATAATCACCTACTCACAGACACACTTTTCTGAGACCAGATCTGCTGCTTTGCATGGACCATAGATTTACTGCAAGTTAACTCCTTCTCAAAGATATTTGTCCTGCTTACTTTTACCTGAATACATAAGATTCTTAATAAAGCCTCAGCTATGAAACCGCAAATATATGATCCACCTAGCTAGTGTAAGTGGGGGAAACTTAATACTTAGCTCTAAAACATGAACTGCTTCAGAAAGTATATTGGTTGGAAGGTTTCAATGATGGGGAAAGACAAAAAAAGAGAGAAAAATCTCTCTTAATTCTCCACCTTACCCCTTATGAGTCTCATTTTTTTGTCTTGCCTGCTACTACATTAATAAAAAAAAAAAAACAAAAAAAAAAACCAACAGAACCTGTTTCAGAACAATGTTTTCTGCTTTCTCTTTGTATAACTACACACAAAAGAAACAATAACAAATGGCATAATGTAGATTTACAGCAAATTCCTAACTATCTGCTCATCTTACTCACTAAGACAATAACCCCACATCACAGTGCTCTCTCAATTCCCAAGAAAGATGACTCAGTTGCCTTTACAGGAATACTGTCTGGGATTCAGACTAATTTTTCTAGGGGAAGATTTTCAAGGTAGAATGAGAAATGCAAGCTAGGATGCAGACAGCTAAGAGACGAAGCACTTTTTCACAATTCTAAGAAGCTGGTTTTCCACTTCACCACCTGTACTGCCAACAGGAAAGTGCTGGCTGTAGAAAAACAACAGAAATGCAAACTTCCCATTGAGAAACAGGATGGAGAGATTTTGTAAGTACTGCATTTTTAGCCAAGATTTGTGACAGGATCGGGAGAAAGTGATGAGCAAATTGATATGCATTTACTCAATTGCCTTTCCTTTTAACCAAAAGATAATTAATGCCTCTAGAGAATCAAAATGTGTACATCTTCAGAAGAGCTACAGCAAGAAAATGCAATATTCTACTCAATTTAACAGTGGCGCTCATCAGGCCTGAACTTTACTAGCCCAGTTATTATTACACCCGTTACCTCAGAAACAGAGTAAGGCTTAGCATACTGAACACTATACAAACAAAACTCAAAATGTTGGTCTCACTTCAGTAGCTTCTCTTCAAACACTGTGGCAATTTGAGCTTGCTGTGATGTCGTCCACACAGTTTCTTACACCATCCCTGCAAAGGCGCAATGGAAGAGGTACCTTGCTGGGACTGGTTGTTACCAGCAAAGAAAACTTTGCAGTAAACTTCACCTACTGAGTCACCTACTGCTTCATTTTGCTGTAGTTTGGCAAAAGAATATACAGCATGATTGGTAATGCTGCACACCACTGCTGCCAGTGGAGCCTACATACACCTTGCGAAATGGTTGTCAACTCCTTTTGATTGACCGTCCTCAAATGTTGCCTTTTCTACTTTCAGTGCCAAAAACACAACAGAATTTCAATCTTGCATAGAAATACTTCATTCATTAAGCAACATCTTCTCCTTCTGAAGTCTTTTTCCTCTTTTTGAAAATAAGAGATTTGATTTTGTTAAAAATGCAGTACAAAGGTATTCTCTCACAAAATACTCAGCTGTGTGAGGTACATAGCATCCTTTGAGGACAAACCAATTTGCATCCCTTGTCTTTCATTTTCCTGCTGACTGCTGTTTCACAAAGTCTGTAGAATTATCAAATGGTATGAATTGGAAAGGACCTTTAAAGATCATTTAGTTCCAACTCCCCTGCCATGGATAGGGACAGCTTCCACTAGACCAGGTTACTCAAAGTCCCATCCAATCTGGCCTGGAACACTTCCAGGGATGAGACACCCACAACTTCTCAGGGCAACATGTTGCTCTGTCTCACCACTCCCTCAGAAATTAGAATTTGCTATTAGTACGTGACAAAATTTTGTCTGAGACACATCCTGATTCCTTTTTGCTTCAGCATCCTGAGTGTAGCACCAGGATTCAACTCACAGCCTTCTGATAGAGAGCCCCAGGGCCTATCACTTCAGTCAAAAAAAAAAACCTCCAATACCTGCCAATATTAGCAAAGCTGCATCCTGTTTGCAATTCCCCTCAGAGATGGGCTGAATGCTTCTAAGCAGATCTGATTCTATTCAGGAAAGGGCAATCATGTTCTACTTCAAAAACCCTCCTCCTTTTTTATTACTTATGTCATATTATCTTATTTATACAACTATTATTTCTCTTTTTTTGTAGGGATAGGAGGAGCATAGGAGAGGCAAATACTGGTATTACAGATCCTCCTAAATTTCAAGATTGATACGTACATGATAGAGAGCTCTCCATGTCTATAATTTTATCCTTTTGTTATCCTTTTTGTTTTATGTATGAGTGTGATTTGGCATACAATATATTCATAGACAACCTACAGACAACAAGAGGTTGCACACTGCTGCATCTTGATGTGTTCACTGAAGAATTTCAAAGGGGGATATTAGTTAGATATAAATGAAATGTTCCTACTCTTTTTTTTTAATAACTGCAAGAGGACAAGTCTGACTGCTCACCCCACAGGTTCAACCCTGGACAGCACACCTATCTGAATTTCTGTGACTGTTCTGCAAAAAAGAGTTTGATTCAAGGGTGCCCGAGTCTGCCCTGTAGCACCTCTGCTGGTGCGTCAATCCCCAGAACTTCAATCTGACCTTTAGAGCTTACTTGGTCCCCAAAACAACAAATAAAACTTCTTAACAAATGGAAAATGTATTGAGTCAGTACTGTTCAGCCCCACACAGGAGGTACTGCAAATTGCAGAGAAATGTAGCCAGTCATGGCTGGCTGCTTCACACACAAAGAGCACAATCGGTCAGTAACAAAGAGCAGGAAGAATAATTTTCTCTCCTTATCCATATGCTTTCCTGACTAGGGCCCACAGGGGATTTGCTGATAAAACACAGCTTTGTCACATTTGTCAGACCTGAGGCTGTCATAACTGATGGGACAATCTTTAATGAGCCACTGTCACAAGGGCAATCTGTCCGAGGCAAGAGTTGCTGCTCCTGTTCAGCAGTGAAACAGCCCAGCAGGTCCCAGCATCACCCCACTGCCACAAGTAGCCTGGACTGTTTTGTTTTGGGAACACCATGTGTCCATTATAGTGAAAAAAATTTTTTTTCACTAAAACTATTTTTGGATTCGCAGGCTAGAATGATGGGTGAGTTTGCTTTCAAATCAGATGGTAAGCAAATCTTGCAATGATAAGTGTTGAAATTATGAGCTGAGCCAGAAGCCTGGGCTTTGACTTTGCTGCCCTTCTGCCCACCTTGCAGAAAGCCCACCTCTCATCCAGAAGAACAATTATGTTTTAACAAGGTTCTCTTAACTCCTTCACGATATCAGCTGGGGTTTTTTTCTACACTGTTCCCTCCAGCTGTTTCCTGGAATTTCCCTTTTCCACCCAGACTGAGGAGCAGCTGACTGGTCCCTCACTGCAAGCAACAGGTTCCTCCTTTTCTCATGACAAATCATTTTTTAATAGTAAACATTTTAATGCTTCTAGAAGCCAGCATATCATTTGGCACAGATACAGGTAGTAAAAACTCAGTCTCCTCAGGAACCAGTGGCAGTTCACTTTGGAGTCTGTCCTGTCACTGTGTCCCTGAGGGACCCATGTGATGCCAGATCTCAGAAGACAGTCAGCCCATGTGCACTGCTGCTGTAGAGGAGATCACACCAGCAACGCAGCTGCCAAAATGACATTACACTCCTGACACAGCTCAGCAAGAGGCTGATACACAGAAGAGTTCACCTACTGCAGCCTGCTTTTGCACATGAGGTGGAGGAAGAGGAATTTGTTCAGGATTTCAGGACATCTCACAGCCTGACCGGAGCAGCCATTGCCCGACTCCTGAAATCTCTGGATAGACGGCCACTTTGCAATAAGTCTGCCCTATCTAGAACATGAACTGCAGAGATTTTCTAGAAAAATCACGGTAACATTTAGCATGACTCCACTGCCTTCCTCTACCTGAGGATCTCACCATATTTTTAGAACAGGTAGCACACCCATTATCAGAGTGACAAGCACAGGAACTGCACTGGGAACTGCTGACAAGGTGCTGCAGCTGATGACCTTGGGCTGCCTCTTGGATGCCCAGTTCTTCCAGACAGTTGTACATGCCGGGAGGCATCCTGTGCTATTGCAGCACACAACACTGAGTCAGGTTTACTTTTGTTTACTGAGTCATGTCTACATTTGTTTTCTGCTGTCCATACACATCAGCCAATAGTAGATAAATCACAGCAGGGTCCTCAGCTCTTCATGTGTTTCAGCAGAAACCTGGACAATGTCTCCATCGGAGAGGAGTGCATGTCAAATCTGACAGCACGTTCTACTGTGCACTGAGACTGGAGCAGAAAAGAGTATAAGCTGCTGATGGGGTTCTCTGCACAACCAGCTTGGATAGTAGCCCCCTCACCACACAAAGAGCTCCAAACATGTGGGCACAAAGTCCGTGTTCCTAAATACAGTCGGTTCAACCTCTGCCTTCATCCAACCTTTACATGAAACAAGTCTCATGACTAGGGCACGATTTTGCCTTCTTGCCCCGTGCCTCTCTTCACTCTGATCTTTTGTGACTCCTGCCACACTAGAGCCTCCCACAAGGGAGGGCAGGGGGAACAGTCCCATGGAAGCAAGTGACACTACAATATCCTAGCAGAGGCTTGATGCTGTAGGAGGCAGAAGGCCTAAATAGACCATCTCCAGGGACAGGACTGGCTCTCCTTCTCTACTGAAGACTCAGACCAGGGCAAGAGTATGGTAACTGTGCCTCGGCTGCCCAGGCAGTGAGCAGTCTTGCTTACAAGTGGCACACAAGGGCAGTGCTTTCCACAGGAAATTAAAGGGGTGACCAGACAGCACTTAAACAATTCTACAAGTCTACTCTTAGATCCTCGTACCCTTCCAAAAGCCCATCTGCTGCCCTGAGCCTGAGTGCAGCAGGGTCAGTACAACAGTGAAACCCAGTCTGACGCACAGCAGAGCAGCTCTAATCCAGAGCATCAGCTGATTACACAGAGCATATCCATTGTCCAAAAGTAGTTTTATTTTCACTCTTCCCTCTGAAACCAACTTGACTCTTCTCCAAAAACCAACACCAGCATGAGTCACTTGAAATTATTTTTTAGGTGGGCTTTTAAAGGCTGAGTTGCAATATGGCCTCTGCCCTGTGACAACATGCCAGGAAACCCCCAGGAACTCTCCCAGAAAACTGGGAGGGAATGAATGCAAAACAGGCTGAGCTGTTCAGCTTCTCGCCTCCCCCAGCACGGGCTTGAACATGTTGACAGCAGGGTGGTACGAAGATGGTTTTGTCCCCTACAAATCTTTTGGATAAACAGGATTGTGCTTTACATCAGAAATCCTCTTTGTAACTTCAGTCAATATTTTCTTGGCTTGCCACTCTTGACAGTCATAAAACAGCACTCTCTGGAATACGCCATTCAAATTAATCAGCTGTCAGCTATTCTTTTAAAACTAATAATAGAAGGTCTGCATGAGCCTGTGAGAGACTGAGACATGGAAATGTGAGTTGTGCAGCTGCAAATGTTTCCGTACTGCTGCAGCTCTCAAATTGCTTTTTGCTCTTTACCAATAAGGCATGAAACAGCTTTGTAGGGAACAGGTTTTGTACTGTCAAAACTGCCCCACTGTCCTCAGCATGCCCATAAATGTGGTAAATGTTTAGTGACGCCTTTTAACTTTCAGGGAAGCTTTTAAGACAGGAGGGATGTTCTGGTCATAAACCAACAGGCTCAGCTGGCCCAGGAGCACAGATAATTTGATGGCTTGTATCCTTTGGATGCCAGCTGCACAGGGAATGCCAGACTGTGCTCTTGCCACTGGCAGAAATTTTAGCCTTCAATTCATCTTCTTGTCATCAAACTGCAACAGGATGGGGAAAAAGGGTTCTAGGAGGAAGCACTGCCTCTGAGAGGATGGGGAAACAGGACTTCTTTGAACAGCTCCTCGACTACAGCAGTTTGGCTCCAAGTGGGCAGAGAAGATTGATGTTACATGAGGCTTGAACTCAGAATAAGAGCTGGCACTGGAGGAAAGCCAACTGTGCAACACTCCTGTGACTGCTTAGGGGACTCTGTTGTTGTCACATGAAACTGAGGAACAACAGAGAGGCTCTGTTCAAAAAGCACTCAGGTTGGAAGCATGTTTGCAAAGGCTAAGGAAGAAACAAGAGCAGCACCAGCTTCTTCCAGGTCTGCCTAGAGCTAGTACCACCTGGGGACTTTGCCTCTACCAGCAGTGGGTCCATTTTCAGCCTGAAAAAACACTTTTAAAAGCCTCTCAGGCTTTTTAAGAGAAAGAAGCAGTTTAAATCCCAGACCGGAAGCCTTAATTATAATGGATTTGTGTGAAAGTTGCCAGATCTTGCCCTGCTCTGTGATCAGGGCTGTGCCAAGAGTCTGCTTTGTGCCACACTAGCAACTGTGCTAAGTTCAGCAAAGTAACTGGGTCAAAGATGCACAGCCAGAAGAGAGATTACTGATTAGCACTAATGAGAGCCCTCACTGCAGAGCAGAATGACAGTGCCATCATGTCGAGGTTCTTGCTGTAATTAAAGGTACCCATAGCCCTATCCAGTGCGAGCTCCACAGAACAGATCTTTTTGTGTGTCGCATTTTACACCTTGGGAAGTCACTCATGACCAGAAAACAGAACATGAAAGGAAACAACTGGGAACTCATCGTTCATACTGCTAGAATTGAAATTAACTCAGAAAATCAGGAAAGATTTGAGCATCCTCGTAAGCAGCTCTACTAAACATGGAGCACTGCTGTTTTCAATCAATTAATTCTACCTATAGTGGGCATAAGGCTACAGATGAAGAACACTGATCTCATGTTCAAGATTTCAATGTTACATCCACCCACAACGCCAGGTGCTCTGAAGATCAACCTCCAAAGAAAACAGCAGAAACAGAGAAAACTACAGGGCTTTTCCAATGTCTCACAGACTTCCCCTAAGAAGAAAAACAGAAAGGACTCTGTAGTAATCTGGAGAAAGGAATAAGAGCAGAAACTAGTATTGAATGGTACAAAGTCAGCCCCAGGCTTCTAGATCGCCTCAGCTCACTTGCAAAGCAGTGTATTTCTAAGTAATAAAGACAAATACATCAAGGTAGCAGTTAACCTGGAATTCACCTCAACAGACAACACAAACATCCGCTGTCAGCCTATGGATAGAGAGTGTACAAGAAGTTACACAAGACAGGATATTATGCAAGATTAAACAAGCATTTAAAAACACTATACCTCAGAATATAAAAATTACTCAGTAGACAGTCAAGAAGAGAGAATAAAAAAGATTTCTACTGTGTCCCTTCCCTTCTAAGTACAAGGAGACGGAAAGCAATTAATCACAGCAAAGAACCCCACCAGGGTCTCTGGAAAACTCAGAGCCACTGGCTATCCACAGACAGAATACAAACATACAGCCACTGGCAGAAACATGGTGGACACCTGGGACCAGTGAGGAGATTTATATCAGGACAACTCAAAGCAACTGTCTTTGAAATACAGAAATGAAAGTACTTATCAAATGACAGCTACAGCAAGCTGTAAATGCTGAGCTAAGGACCTGTCTAGAGGTGCTGTGTTGGACACAGAGCTGTTACACCTGCACAGACTCCTGCAAGAACTCCACCTGCCTTACCAGCTATATCAGCAGCCTTCCTGAATTGCTTACTCCCTCAATGGGTGAAAAAACAATGGGTCAATCCCATTACAATTGTAGTTACAAGGATGTTATATTTATTATTATTATTATTTCCTACTTGCAAAGTATACATAGCAGAACATATGAAAACCTCATTTGAAACCATTCAGAGTGCTAGAACATATGGAAATTATCTTAAAGGACCAAGGGAATGATGCCTTCTATCACTTCTCAAAGTAACTTGCAAATGCTACAGCATGGACCATTAAGGGAAATGCCACTCAGCCAGAAACTCTGGAAGAGAATTCACCAGGCTTCCTGCTGCATCACAGCAAACACCAAAAACCCACTGTTGCCTTTGGAATACCCAGTTTGCAACACCCTGCAGAGATCTCTCAGGATTCCCAAGATGATTGTCTGTAAAGTGTAAGCACTTGAAAGCAGTGTTTCAGATGTTGAAAATCATTAGATCTGTCTTAGAAATTTCAGGGACTAATAGCATTTTCCCCCCAAATAACCTTAAACTTGTGAAATAATCACAATGTTCCTTCTTAAGGAGGGAGATGGTTCAAATTAGCACACCAGCTCCATAGATATTTCATTTCTAGTCAAAAACAGCGCAAAGATTTCTTGTTAAACTGGTCTCAACCATCAAAGAGATGAAAAAAAATATTTTTTTTTCCCCAAACCAGGTTATCCATATTTGCTAACAGTGGCAATTTTTTATGGAACCAAGCTGGTAGGCAAGAGGTGGACACAAAGTGTTAGGCAGTGCTGATGAGCCCTCAGTTTGCAGATGGCAGCTGTCAGTTCTGCTCCAGCACAGCCTGCTCCTCCCGCGGAAGTGCTCTAGGGTAGGTCACAGCTACAACAGCATTTTTTCCCTGAAGTCTTCCTGGAACTCCCCTCTGAAGCACAGCCCTTAAATCGAGGAACAATTTGCACGCACACACGCACTCATAAGCAACAGCCATTTGTGAGGAGAGGAGGTGGGCTTGAAGGATCCGATTTCCATGCATTGCACTTTCCCCTCCAGGAAGGTTTGAGGAGAAAGTGGAGATCAGCATCACCATTATCTCCAGCGTGTGCTATTAGCAGCCACGCCAAAGCCAGTCAGCAGTGCCTGGCATTGTTTGGAGCAACACAAAAGACCTTCTGTTTGGAAAGTTCAAGAAAGAAAAGGGAGAGCCTCTGGCCTGGTCCTGCAGTCAAAAGACTGACACAGAGGCTGGGAAGTTCTCATGCAGAGGCTGATCCCAAACCCTTTGAAGTTGACGGGAAAACTCCCATGGACTCCAGCAAGCTTTGCATCATGCCTGAAATGCGCTAAAGGGAGCAAAGCAGCATAAAAGTAGAAATGAGCATCTCCAAAGGGGAATTTAAACAGTGCAATGGTGACCTAATATATTCATCATGGTTGCTGATGCAACATGTTTTTGTGATGTTTGGCAAAGTAAGATTCTATCAAATTTTTAAGTCCTTTCATTAGGATATAGCAGTTGTACACTCATCATTAGGTATTTTTCTGCTCAAAATGCTAAGCATGATACCCTAGCATTGAGTGTTCAATACAGCATTTAGGAAAAGGAAAGCTGGGAGGAAAAGTCCATTTCAAGTTGCTGAAATCATGAGTTTTCTGCTTTATTTCCCCACTGTCTTCTCCCAAAAAGGCTGGTTCACAGCTACCAAATACACAGTCTAGAGCTGAAAACCTTATTAAGAACAATGCTGCCAGCATCATCTATTCATGAGCAGCCGCTTGAGAGAGAGCCCAACCCAGAGGAAACTCTATAGCAGCACATTCTCCAAACAATTACAAAAGGATCCCAAGTGCAGGGAGGCTCCAAATCCTCTGCTTAATTATAGTCTAATTAATTTTCTCATTAAAGATGAATACAGGAGCATTCAAGATGAAAGAAAAGTCTTCTGATTTCTGTAACATTTCCGTAATAATTTTCTTGCATATGGGTGTAATCATTGCAGTGGGTTTCAGGTTTGGTGCTGTCTGGGTCCTAAATGAAATTTTCTGGGAGTTAATTGGTTACAAACTTTTTTTTAAAACACTTCTTGTAGCCTTTGCACAAGATTCAACAAAGAGCCAAAGTAACTCCCTTCCCCCCCCACCCCAAAAACAAAAAATGCAGGATGTTTCCTCTTTCCCTGGCTAATAGAATCCAACTGTTGCCGCATGACATCATTCCCCAGAGTTAGGGAATCCAAGCTCGCTCCAACACTCTCGGCTGGGAGTAAACATCACCACCAGTAAAAAAAAAAAAAAAAAAAAAAAAAAAAAAAAAAAAAAAAAAAAAAAAAAAAAAAAAAAAAAAAAAAAAAAAGAAAAAAAAAAGAAAAAAAATCAAACTTTACAGTGGGAGGATATAACATTAAAAAGGCAATATTTGTTACCTGAAATTTGGAGCATTTCCCTTTCCACTCCATTCTCAGATTTGTATTTCCCAGACAAAACTCTGTGTTATTATCTGAGGCAATCAGAAAACCAGTCGTTTAGTGTCTAATACCTGCTGTGCTTCCCATAACTCCTTCATATGACCTCTCTCAGCACTGACTCCAGCTAAAATGATTGCAGAGAACACAGACTGGCCAGGCCAGTTGTCATGGAGATCTCTCTCCCCCTCCTTTCATAAGCGCGCGCGCACACACAGATTTAAACAATTCTGGGAGGCATTCACAAAACAGCGTGCCTTTTCATCAGCTACGTTTCGAAACATTCCACCCCTCCTCCAGCCCCTCCCCTGAGTCAGCCCAGGAAGCTGAGCTTTGGTCAGGAATCGATTGTGGAAATTAGAGATATTGCCTTCTAAAAAAGAGAAAACAACCACAGAACTTGTATTTCTTTTTTTTCCCCCCCAGAAGGAAAAAAGAGATGTTTGCTCACCAAAGCTTTGAACTAAAAGCAAATCTATCGCATTCAGACCTGCAGGCTATTTGTCTTTGCCTGCCTAGTTATGAATTTGATATCTGAAAGCACTAAAGCTTTGTTGAAATACAATCATGCAGATTACAAGAAATGCTGCTGGCATGGCCTGACTGCTTACCTTGCTGTTCTCCCAGGACCAAGCTGGTGACTTAATTAGCACAGGTATTCATAAGGTCATGCAGGACTTCCAGTATTCTTTCATGTTTCTGTAATTAAGAAGAAAATTCGGCAGGTCAGGAACATGCAACTCAAACAAACAAACAGAAGAAAATCCCCCAGCTAAACAAGAACACACAGATACATCTGGAAGTCTTCTCATACTGACTATAAGTTTAAGTGCCTCTTACCCAAAACTTGCTATCTCCCAGTTAAAGGAGAAACCCATTTCACTGACGTTTGCAAATACAAGAACTGATTAGTTTACCATATTCACTGGCACCATGGTTGCAAAACAAAACTTACTCCAAACATAAAGACATACAACATTTTTTCCTTGACAAAAAACATCTAAATTAATCCCCACCAACGTCATATAGGAAAGTCCAGACTGATAAATCAAGAGAACAGAAAATACTTTTATAAAAAAGAAAGAACATTTATTAAGAAAATTCAGTTTAAAAAGTATTTCGACTCCGAAGAAGAGTACTGTGCCCAAAGTTTCTACACTTTGAGAAATACCTCAGAGACAATCTTTAGAGGATTTAATCAGAGTCAGTCATGCAAAGTTTTAAAACTTAAAAGATACTGAAGGGACTTTGAGCCTGTGTTCTGCAACGAGTAGTATAAGCAGCAGTCCCTCTAGTGGGCAGAAAATTGCAAAGCTGCCTATGCCAAGCTAAATAGGAAGTCAATTAATTCTGTATCTATTAACCGCTTCATTGTGCTGTTGTGATATTCCACCCCTACATTTAAAACTCAGTATCAGTACATGAAATCCTTTATATGTTATTTTGGGAGCTGAACACAAGAAAATATACATGATATAATCAACTTAACTAGGTTTATACACGAGGAGATTAAAGAGTTAAACATATTACTCTTCTGGTTGTGTGAGATAACCAAGATCTTCCATGGGAACACCTGTCTCTCCATATAGCCGTTATTAGATATAAACTACACCAGAACATATTACTGGCTGTGCTTCAGAAAACTCTTCATTTTGTGAGTGACAGTGCTCCCAGCAGATTGCACACCTAAACCACCCCTCTGTCTAACAAGAACATCAAACAAAAGCATATACAGGAGGCATATTTGACGCTGTCACCAAAAACCGTGTGCAGACTACTCACAGGTAGATAAATATAACAAGACAGCTACTTAAACTGTCAAGGGCCCAGAAAATGCTGAAATGACATCATATCAAGTAGTTCCTAGATATGAAAGTATCACAAGCTAAGTTTGCAATTTTACACTGAGTTCCCCTCACAATGCACCAGTGCAGCCCAGCCAGAGCCATGAGAGTCAAATATTAAAAAGTTATGACCTCATTTTGTCCTGAAAAGTTCCCTTTGGTGTATGACTGAGGTAAACTCATCACATGCTGCAAGTGGGCACAATTTCAGCAGTATGACTGTGGAAAGAGGGAAACTGCTCACCCCTTCCAAGAAAGTAACATTTTACACTATATCACTGCAGAGAGAGTTCAAAGACAGAGAAAATAATAAAAAAAACATCCCAAGAATTGATCAATGGGCAAGTGAAAGGGCTGATCACACTCAGCTCTTCTAACTGGTAACATGGGAGCATGTACCAACCATCTGCATCACATCCCACTCCAGCATTCATGTCAAAGCTCCGTGGCACTTCATTCCGTGACCACATTTGCATATATGGCAAGGATCTGGGGAAGCAGGCAAGCTGGCACTTATAAATCATTGAAAATGCTCAGTGCATTACATACACACTCTGTTACAGTTTAAAATTCCAAGCAAAGCAAACAAAGTCGTTAAAATATATCACACATACACAAGTGTGTGGGAGCAAGGCACAGCAGCTAAATTATGACCCAAGCTTTGGTCTTGGGCAGGTGACTGCCACAGAAGCCCTCAGACGAGCACATTTCTATTCTAAGCCCCATGGATACACCCTGAATCAGCTCCTTGCCAAAAGGTGACATAGCTCAGATTGATCCCAGTGGCACAAGAGCCACTCCCACATTTTAATTTTTTCTCACTGAGCTTTCATTTGAGCACATTAATACCTCAGAACACAATTTAGGATCGGGACAGAGTCTGAAATGATAAACAGAGGACACGATGAACAGCTGATTTTTACATTAATTACACCATCACAGCTACCCTGCTATCAAAAGGCATCAGAGTGTGTACCCTCACCCCCTGCAGGAGACAGGCAATCCATTACTCACACGCAGCTGATGTTTAGTTTCTTATTTCCGATACACTTCCCCTTTTTGACTGGTTGAACACACTCCTTGCTACGCTCCTGGCCCCGGGATGCGGCAGCCACGTGAGGCACAGGAGCGGGCATGCACTGAGCAGGGTGAGCCCTCACCAGGCACACCTGGAGTCTCTGCCTGCAGACCGGCAAGGGAAACCCGAGCTGCCCGGTCTGAGATCCTTCACTGAATGCTTTCCAAGCAGCCATCAGCAGCAAAAGGAGAGGAAACAGAAATCAGGCTTGTTCCTAGTGAAATTTTATCACTTTCAGTAGGTGAAAACACGACATCAGAGGTGAGCTACAGACTAAGCCAGCCACAACAGCAGCACAAATCTCTGAGAGGTATAAATTCAAATTAATCACTGCTCCAACTTCTGTAACATTTTCCTTTGCATTTTTTAGATAAAAAACACTCTTGCAAAAAGTTACTTAGGATTTTTCCCCTGCTCAAATAACTTTCTGTGCTTCACAAGGGCTTTTGCCCCTTTCCCATTGAACATGGCCACCTTATTGCCCTTCCTCATGTCATCTCTACACATTTACTGACCATCTTTCCAGTGACCTCAACAAATACATATTTGTTTGAAAATCCATAATTTAAGACTCAACAACCAAAAGTGAAACTTATTTAGTTTGTCCCAGTATGTTTTTAACCCAATACTGCTGCAAGTGCCTGCAGCTCCTGCTGACCTCACTGGGAGAGGCAGGGAGCTTGGGAGCAGCACTTCCTCATCACCAGGCAGAGACTTGCAGAGGCATGGAAATAAGGGGGAAAGTCCAAGCCAGCTCCTAATGTAAAGCACACATGCACTGCAAAAGCTGTGTTCTTTGCTCTTTTTATAGAGACCCAGCACTCAATACTTTTGCATAGGGAATTCCGTGGACTACCAGGTGGGGCAAAGTGATGACAGGCAGGGCAGCAGCCACCACACACTCTGAAGCAGTCCCACAACACTGCTGAGTCCTTTAAACTAACATTGCACAGCACTGGCCCTTATTGTTAACACTCCAACGTGATGGTGTAAGAACACAGCAAAAAAGCAAGTGGCACAAGACAACACCTCTGACCCCAAAGGTGTCGTTCTACTGACGTGATCAAACCTTCCACTGCCTTCGGTGGCACGTTAACCTCAATTTCACCCAAGTGCATGTTTTGCTAGGATTGTGGTATCCAAGTAAGTAGCACAAAACTACATGGTAGCCTTGCAAACAATAGCAAAGGAGTCGACCCAACATAGGAGCTCCCCAGCTGCAAGGGGACTGCACAGGTGAAAGACTAAGATCAGTCAGCTACAGGCTTGTTTTCTTCCCCCATTTCAGATCCATTACTCATAGTATATGCACAACTCTCTTCTAACAGGAGAATTAAGTTTCCATGGCCTCCACAATCATCTAGCAAGGATCACATTTGTAGCACAGTACTGGTTTCACTAACCCAGAAAAAAAAGAAATCGTGTGTGTATATCCCCAGTATTTATATTGTATGTATATGGGAAATGACTAATAAGAGCTGTGCTCTCTTTGAGATGCTGCCAGTCCCTTTATGGCCCTATATCTCATTTCAGTTTGATCTCATTCTGCAAATGAGAGCCTGCCATTCTTGGGTCTGACCCTGATGCTGCAACTGTGTGCAAGACAGCAATTTGAAAAGGTTTCTAATTCACTGAAACTAAGGGGAGATCTGTACCTGGGGGTCATGACAAGAAGCTGACATGCACTCAATTGCTGTGCAAACACTCATTCAAAACTAAAGTGGCTTAACTTTGTGGCTATTATTATTTTAGGCCCTGATTCAGCAAAGCACTTAAATATTGACTTCAAAAGAACTTAAAAATACACCAAACACATGCTACAATATTTTACCAAAGTGGTGGTTTAGTCATGTTGTATATTTTAGAAAAGGGAGGTGGAAAGAGTTTTTATTTGACAATTAAAGCTTTAAGATACTGTTTGGTCATACTGGGACACAACCCCTATGCTAAACCTACTAATGATGCTGAAAATTTGCTGAGCAATAAGCTGAATAATTCCTTAATTAAACAACTTTAAATGTGAACAGCGTGGAATTAACTCATGCGAATGCCTGGTTTGAGAATTATCCATACCTATGGTCTGATTCATGACAGGAGACACATATTACAGCTCACCCTGCTAGAAAAGCAGTGCAAAGCCAAACAAGCCATACAAACTGGCTCTGGGCCCAGGCAGCCAATTCAGCCAGCCCTCAACATCCCAGCACTGCAAACTGTGTCAGATGGCAGCAGGCCAAGGCCCAAGCCAAGCCAGAGGGATAACCAAAAGGTGGGAATCTCATGTCAATAAGTCCTTCTGCTCCTTAACTCTCCAGAGCCAGCCCTGTCTGCAGCCCATCTTCCTTCCAGTCAACACCCTTCCTTGCATGGCTAAGCTGCATCCCAGGCATGCCCAGAAGGGAGAGACAGGAAGCTGCAGGTCCTAAACTGACGGAGGGGGAGAGGCCCCCAAGGAGAGGTTATTCGTCCTGTCTGTATATCCCTATCAAGGGTGGATTTATGTCCCAAGAAGAAGGGCAAATGAGACAAGCAGGCTTCCTCTGGGAAGCAGCCATATCAGGAGAGATGTCAATGAGTTGCTTGAAATTCCACAGGTTTTCTGATCTGACCCTGCATGAATGCAAGATCTCCATTTGTCTCAGCTCACTACTGTTTCCTTCAAGTGGAAGTGAAAGGACAAGTTTCTGTTGCCCCTGTTCACGGCACACATCCTGTGACACAAGATGCTACACATGGGACTACGAGACAATTCAAAAAACAGATCCCCTCACACCTGGAATTGCACTGAAGCAGAACACACAAGAATATAACTCTGGGAGGACTAAATCTTGTGTGAATCTGAGCAAGTGCTGCAAAGCTTTGACTTAGTGGGAACAGATCCTTCTCAGTGCACATAAATTATGGGAATACAGATCATATAAGCCAAATCCCCAGATGAAGGGGAACTTTTCAAATAATTGTCCAGGTAGCTCTTCCTGTACTTGCATCCAGGTAGTGGGACAAAGAAAAAGATGCTATTTGGAACCATCTCTATTGTAACACTGGCTGTATGAAGCTACCAAAAGGAAGAGAATCTTTCGGCAAAGCAAGGGACACAAGGACAGATAATATTGCAGGGATGACTTCTGAAACAGAATATGGGTGGTGGTTGCATTTTTCACATTTTTCCCTCTGCAAAGATGCTTTCCAGAGCAAAATATCTCTTAAGTTAAACTCAAAATGGAAAATGTAGGCCTAACGCTGTGCATCCAGTGTGATTTCGCCTTGTTCACATGAGAAAAAAAAAAAAATCACAACCAATAGCACTATACACTCTTTGAACTTCTAAATAGATAAATAAATAGATAAATAATAACAACATGTTCTGTGATTCCTTTTGATCATCAATTATGAAAGTTCACAGGAAGTTTACACAACCCCCCTCTGACTGGATAGATTTTATCTTCCAAACGCTAGGAGCCAAGAGACTCCAAGAAGAAAGTGTCAGCCTGATGTTCCTTTGGACAAAAGGCAATGACTTCTCTGTGCGCTTACACAGTTGACTTCTTTTATTTTAATCATGACTTGAGCTTCCAAGCTGGCCTGGAGACCCCGTGAACTGCTGCTAACCTGCTGGGGGAATGCCTGTGAGCCCCACTTCTCATCTCTGGGGAGGATGGATCGTGCAAGCACTGGCCCAGCACTACTCCCATCACCTTCACCCCATGGAAATCAAAGCCAGTGGCAGCATGTGTTTTCTATGGGATACAAAGGGTTTGTCTTTTGTACTGTCACAAGCATCATAGCAGGCAGATTTTAAGCCACAGACAATAAAGAATTTTCTTCTCTACTTTGGATAGAACAGATAAACATAATATTGCTTTGAATATGCAGAGCTCCTTTCATTCAAGGCCCTCGGGGTGCTTTGCAAAGCCACGTAAATGTCACTCCAGCATGCCTGCTTGGAAAAAAGGAGTTCAGTGGCTTTGTGTGCAAGTCTGCACAGTGGCCCTCTGGAAACTGCGTGTGACCAGCAGTGTTCTGGGCACCAGGCTCTGCTGCTTGCCCTGAGGCCAGAGTTAGAACATGGAAGGCAGCTGGGGTCAGTCAAATTTGGGATCTGGAAAACAATTTGAGCATGGGAAACAGCCAAAATGAAGCTTTTTTCTAGCTGGTTTCCAGTGCCACAGAGGGAATGAAAGTCAGTGACATTGGAGTGACTAGGACAAGCTTGAGCAAAACAAAAGAAACCCAAAACCAGACCATGCAGACAGTTCAAAAACATTTTATGAACTCTGTGTTTGTTTCTCAGTACCTCACAGTGCTTCCTGGGTTTACAAATTGAGTGTGGTACAGATGTCCAAATGAGCCACAACCACCCTAACTCCAGAACTGGACACAGTGCAGCCCCCACAGCACAAAGCAGTGCTTGAATCAGTGCAGCTGTGTTTTCTGGGAAGGGGCCGTGGCTCCACACAGTGCCCCAGTGCACTGTAGGGCGGTGCAGACCTCCTGGAGTCAGCTCCAGGGCCCTTTGTGCTGACTTCCATTGTGTGGCGCACACATTCCCTGAGCCACACACTGCAGACCACAGAGGAAGCCAGTCCCAACGCTGGAAATTCAGCTCCCAGCACCCAAGCTCCAGATGAATGCTTTAAAAGCAAGGTCATTCCTCCTCCTTCAATTCTGTGCATTCTTCCAAACAGAGCTGGGGGATGTCTCCGAAAATAGCCCTGCATCCAAGGATAGACTGTCCCAACATCCACATTTAGGCTGCTGGAGAATCACGCACCTACCTATCTTTTCTTCACCACTAACTGTAGAGATTATGAAAAAAAAAAGTACATATTCTGCTTCATTCTCATCAAAGCAGACAGCTCAGAGATAAGATTTTGCCTCTTGACACAAAAAACCATAATTTCTTATTTTCATTAAATTACTTCCCATTTTAGAGACAAAAGGAAAGCAAGAATCAACCTTTTTTTTTTTTCCACATCAAGCTGAAAAGGGCAGAACTTGGGAAAGTACCAGTGCCTTTCTTCCAAGTCTGGGAAAACTATACAGTTTACATAGGCCAGGACACTGTTAGAGATATTTTCCCTTTAAAACACTGGATAAGGTCCATGTAGTCACATGATGTTCTCCATTGCTATGTACATTGTTTTAAGGGGATGGACAAAACTCACTCCCTGGAACTGCTGCTGCTCACTGTTCATACTATGAAAGTGGTGAAATCCCACAACACAGGCTCAGTGTCAGCCATTCAGTGTGCACAGACCACACACCAGAAAGTTTGCAAAAGATCTTGCTGCCAGTGAAGAAGGGTGAGCAAAACCTCTCTTAAAAGCCTCTCTTTCTAGCTAACCCCTAAGCTGGGATAGCACTGAACGCTACACCAACATCTCCACCTAAACCCCACAGCTGGGCCAGGCTTCCAGAGGAACTGGACATTCACAATCAACCCCACAGAGCTACGCCAAGATCTAAACATGTAAGCTGTGGCTGTTACCCTTGCAGCTGGGGGGGGTGTGTGTGCACTGCCAACACAAGTTAGTGCCTACAGTGCTGGAAGCAGCTCATGGAAAGTCTGAACCGTAAGATGCAAATCATAAGGAGCACGCATCACGACTTGCTCTGGGGAAAATTCCCCATTCAAGAACAGACACGCTGATTACGTTTCCAGTTTTCTGATTTCCTGATGTGTGAAAGTCCCATCAGTAAACATGAGAGCTCTGTGCTTACTGAAAGCATAAAGCAACGCTCTCAGTTTGCCAGAAAGAGCTGAAAGGGCTATTTTGCACATATGCATGGTGTTGAAAACCTCTGTGCTTCCTCCTGCCCTGTGTGGAGAGGCCTAACAAGGAGTCAGAAGAGTCAAATGCTGTTCTTGCTTTTGACCCCATGTAGGTATATGACCTTGGATAGCTTTCTTTGCCTAGTAATGCAAGGCCTGTTTGGCTTTCTGAAGGTATTGGAACGATGCAGTAAATTGTAATCCCACCATGAACTTCAAAAAATATCTATTTTTGGACACGTTATACAATTCTGTACATTAAACAACC
Source organism: Melanocharis versteri (assembly GCA_013397845.1). Taxonomy (NCBI): domain Eukaryota; kingdom Metazoa; phylum Chordata; class Aves; order Passeriformes; family Melanocharitidae; genus Melanocharis; species Melanocharis versteri. The sequence goes on along the minus strand of VZTG01007194.1, from coordinate 155,247 downwards.
TCTAAGGCTGTTTCCAGTTTCTTAACCTGCTTTGCATGTATGCATTTTTGATACTCCCTCCAGCCTGACAAAGGCCAAACATGAAGAGGGTTTCCTCATCATCCTTACCACTGAAATAAGATTTTTCACTCACAATTTACATGGTCCTAGAGAGCAACAAATACAAATGCAGCCCTGAGCCACTGAAAGAATTAGAACCTGATTTTTACTGCCTGTTTATGATAAAGTCAGAATTTTGCACAATTTTTCTTAGGTTTTTGTATCTGGTCACACTCTAAAATAATAAGTAGTTATATTGTGAGATTAAAAAGAAACAAACAAAAAACCTGTGCTGTGGGTCATTTTTAAAATCCCCTCCATCCAGCTGCATTCAAAATACGCTGCACTGCACCTGTCTTGCAAAAGCCTCCACAATTATTAAATATCCCACACAAAGTCTTGTGTCTTATCGCTAGTTTTACCTCTGGTTTACGTGGGCGTGACCTGGAGCAAATCTTAGTAATTTTAATTCCTCACCTTGTCTGGAGTGGCTCTCAAGTATAATTCGCATGACTTGTGAGCCAGCTGTAAAATAAAACAAGAGCTTGCAGCCCCCATTCCCAGGTATCTCAGACATTCATAGAAAGCCAGCAGACCAGCACAATACAGACCTTTGCAAAACACTGAGTGTCATTTTCCATCCTTTTGGAATGGCAGTTCAATACTTCAGAAAATACAACCATCCCCTGCAATTCAGCATGAGACACAAGCAACTGAAACAACTTTCTGCTTTCTGCCTGTTCCCTTGTCTCTAAAGAGCTGATAATAACTGAATCTGTTAGAAATACTGTTACAGTAAACTTATTAACCTTCAGAAGATGGCCACAGACTGGTGGAAGGAAAGCACTACCATATTAAGAAGAGACTGTCTCTTTTAATTTAACTGGACTCCCATTATTAGGCTCATTTAGGAGGCTGTATTAATACACTCCTCAGAAACATTTCCCTTATACAATTTTAAAATCACACCGCGAGCTAGGGAATGGAAAAGAAATGTCATGCACTGTCATGCACACAGAGAGAATAAGAGTCAACTGCTTGCAGGCTGTCTCCTGGATGAAAGAGCAAGCCCATTAACAGGAGAAGGTGATAAAAAAATCCATATGCAGCACAGAGCACCTCTAAAACCCAAAACAACAACAGGCAATTGAGGTGGAGAGTGGAGCAGACCACTATGACTCATAGGCTATAAGTCTAGTCAGTGAAAAATCTGGCAGAAGTTTGCTGTTGGACTATGTCTGTACATTCCCAAGAGATTTATAGCTGCTTATTAAATCATCTGTTCCTCTTAAAACTAAAGAAACTGTATATGTTTCACTGGATTTTACATCTGCTAGAAAGACCCATTAACCATGAGTACAGAGTAGAGTTTTTGCTATTGAGTGAGTAATTCAAAAGATTTTAAGACCTTACTTGAGAGAGAGGAAGCAAAGCCTACACAAGTGATGGGCTGCAGCCTGATCCAAAACCTGCTGCTTTAGGATGGGTCTACCTCACTGGCATCTCTGCTGTGCCTGGCTGACCTTCAAAACAGGTCCCTTGAGTAACAAATACTTTCTGCAGAGGAAAGGAAAGGAAACAAGTACTTTCTACAGAGGAACATTCTATTGAGGAAATAGTCACATCTTCAAGTAAAAGACCACTGTGGCTTAAGACAGGGTTTGTGGAGCAGGTTCATGGAGTGTGGTGACACACAGGCACACGCTGGTGCCAGAGGACCTGTCAAAACACGAGGAGCTGGCAGCATCATCAGCTTCCAGACAGAAGCTGCTACGCTCAGGAGCTGGAGGGAAAACCCCACGAGCCCTGCAGTGCCATCTCAAAGCCCAAAGGAACAGAAAAAGGAGCTGTGCACAGTCCTGCCCCAAACACCAACTGTGCTCTCGAGCGCTGGTTCGTTCACAGGAGAGCAAGGCAGAAGGATGGGTAGGGCTGTCATTTCCACCCTGGCTAGCTACACAAGCTGTTTCATTATCTCAGAGTGCTCTTGGAGCATCTCTGCCCCTACCCTTCCCACACATTATCCATTGAGAAAACCTGCATTAACAAAGAATGTTCCTCCTCCCATCTCCCCTCCTCTCAGTCTTACTTCTTTGCTCTTTTTTCACCCTTGGGCACATCCACAGATTAGTTCTCTGAGATAGCCATCTCTCAAGGGTAATGTACAAAGATGTTATTAAATAGAAGCCATTTGCTGAGGGATAGATGGGGCTGAACATTCCGAATTCCCAGAAGGCAGGAAAGTTTTACACATTTTAAATTAAACCCCTTAAAAATAAACACAATCCATACACATTTGCCAAACATGTAAGAATGCAGAAATACTGTATCTACAGCTACTTCAGTGTTAAGACTGGAATAGAGATGTACTTAAACACCAAAAATGCCCTTCAGGGTCAGACCAGCAGTGCCTCTAGCTCAAAACTCTGCCTTCAGAGGCAGTGAAAGGCAGTGCTAGTCAGGACAAGCCCAGGAGCCTCGCTGCTTTCTGGCCATTTTTCTCTGTCCGTGGGAGACTGCGAGCTGTGGGTGAGCAGAGCTGAAAAGCAGCGAGATTTACAAAATGTTGCTAACGGTGCTTTTGTTACTCCTGCTGTACCACTAAAATCCTATTAAGTCTGTAAAGCGAAACACAGCAGAAAGACATGTGTGAACTGTTGCTCTTAGCTGAAAAGTCAGCAGCTTGGGAGCTTGAGAACACAATAATAAAATCAAGACCCACACCAGCTCACGCACACGGAACACCCAAAGCCTGCGAGCAAGTGAGGGAGCCAAGCATCATCATGCCCGTGGGTGCAACTGTGGCAGATTTGCCAGCACACACTGGATGGGGGGACAAGAAGGGATGGGTTGCTCAGCGCATTTCTCTTTGATGTTTTTTGAATTGCTGCCTTGTAAAAGTCACTTTGCTAAAAAACATGACAAGATAATGGTAGGTCCTGCTGAATCGGCACAGCTATGCTATACCAAACTGATTCCTGCAGTAAACAATGTGCGCTCACCAAACACAAAGGCAGGGCTGTACAGCTCTGCAAACTCGCTATTTACTTTTGCCAAAAATGTCTGTCAGACTTGTTTTCTTTATCTCTGCATTGAACTGTCTTCACTTTAGAACTCTGAATCAATACAGAAGGAATAAACAAGCATGGTGAATTTGATCTCCCAGCAATCTGTACAAAAACAGAGCCAGTATGTGCTCAACAGCTTACAGCCCTTCTTCTACCCTACAACTGCACATCACCAGCTTCCTATCTGACACAGCAACTAACTTTCTGATACATCAATTCATCATCAATATGCTGAGATTGATTTAGTTCTTTCCCTCTTAAAAAAAAAAAGGAAACTAAAAAACAACATTGTAAGGGGAGAAAAACAACATCATTATGGGAATATCCATACCCAGCACAGTAATACCCCATCTCGTCCTATTCAGGGTGAGACATCATGACTAAGGCATATCACCCCTGCTAGTCACATGCTGCAGGAGTCAGGATGGTGGCATGGAAAACCAAGAGTCTATCCTGAGTAATCTTCACATCTTTTGATTTGGCTCTCCTTCCTTAATGGGAGGCAGCTACACCACCTAACATCAGTTGCTTGCTCCGTGTCAACTTCGCTCCCTGTGTCATGCACATGGCAACTTCATATCTCACAACAGGTGAACTTAGAGCAACTCCACCCCAGCCCACCCCAGATCAACACCATCACCCCAGGGGATGTCACCCGCCCACCTCCCCAGAGATCCAGCCAGGTAATAAGCTTTGCAAAAGAAGGAGGAGTGATCATTGTATTTCACAAGCACAGGAAGCACACAAATATTGCTGTCCACTCTCACCAGAGGAAACACCACATGAGAGATGTTGTGAGAATTCCATCAGCCTTCCAGGCCAGCATGGAACCTGAGTCAGCCCTTAGGCGAGCTGCTGAAGTCAATGCTCAGCACATGCTCAAGTCTTTGGCTGAGCTGGGACCATTTTCAAGTGTGGGATGCAGAATCCCACTCAACGGTTGCTTCAGTGACAGACTACAAAAGTATTCTTGATATATAATAATGCAGTAATTTATGGGGGTGCATTCTCTCTTAACCATAACCTCAGACTCATCTGTTCTCTGCAAGCAATTGTTTCTTAAGGAGTATTGCTGTGCCCCTCATCTGAAACACAGCTGCCAGCCACAATAGGAAATGCTTTGCACTGTTTGAAAGTATTTCTGAAACCTCACCAATTCTGTCCCGTGCAAAAAAAAAAAAAAAAAAAAGCCAAAAAACACAAGTAACAACAAGAAAACCCCAGAGAATTTGATAGTCTTTGTTCTGTTCATCGTTGAGAAGTAAGGATCTTTGTTTTCTCTTTCAGACCATCCTGTTAGTCACCCAGTGAATTACAGACCTAACCAATCCTATAAATGGCTGTTCCCCAAACTCATGGTTTAAGTTTAGGTCAAAAGATCATTCACATGTGAAGTCTGACTCTCCTCTGGCAAAGTAAAGCTGTTCTAGTTCCTGACAATGCTATATTTAACTTATTTTTAACTGTCCTGATTTTCTGCCTCTTTTCCTCAAAATAAAAATGGTAGATGTCAGAAGAAAGAGATTCTGCAATCCTCAGTTAGAAAGGTCACCTGGAGGCAAGCTCAGAGCCAGGAGTCAGCCAGTAACAGCACGGACAGATTAAAACCTTCCAAACCCTAAATTTAATTTTAACATGGTACCACTGACCTACCCAAAGTCACATGAAAATCCCAATGCGTTAGAGCAGGATTATAACACTCATTTACCTAGTACATGGGTTATCATAAAGATGCAGTTTAGAATAACCAGATTGTTACCCTTTGCAGATGACTAATGCTCCTCTGATGCCATATAAAGCCGTGACTACTAGCTGCACACTGAGATCATCAAGGAAACAAATGATGCCCTGTAAAACCTATTTAAAACAAAGCAAACACATATGGGGCAATATAGGTTTAACCTTGCAAATTTAAGGTAATGCAAGGTAAATTGTGCTAGTCCTCTACAAAGGCACAGCACCTACCCAGCAGAGGCTGCTTCATTAAGTGGGGCATGTAGTTTTGAAGGCACAGCTCATTTAGCCAGAGTTTTAGATGAACAAGCACCTGCTTGCACCTGCTAGTCAGGAGCTGAAATAACTGATAAGAAACTCTACCCACAGTCACTTGAAGGCAAATGATTGTTCCTGTCCTTAATGCATCCACAAAAATGCAGACACCACACCAGCCACTGGGCTCCCAAGCTGGCCAGGAGCATACAGCTATTTAAATCTATTCAGGAGCCTGGGAATCTGCCCAGTTTTAAAGCTGTAACAATGCCATCAAATAACAAGACACCCAAAAAACACGCAGCAGAGTGACTAGCTACTCCCCACTCAATTTGGTTATCATTGATGCTAAGGCCTTCCTCCCACTTGCCATGCTGTCAGAATCAACAGGCAAGTTTCTGTAGACCTTCAAATCCTGGAAGAGTTTTGGAGGCAGGGGGTTGGTGGAGGATTGGATCTTTTTTTTCTTTTTTTTGAGAGTTCAATGTTTTCAACCTGTTTGTATTCTTCCAAATAAAACTGGATAGGCAGTGAAAAGTGCCAAGGACCAACCAAACCTTCAAGAGTCTGAAAATGAAACCTCAAAACACTTTCTTCCCAATTAAAAACTTTGGAAGCAAATTGGCCTCATCTCTGTGGCTGGCAGGAAGATAAAAAGTCTCAATTCACAATCACATCCGATTTCCTGCAAAGCTCTGCTCTGAAATGCAGATGTTACAGGAGGAGAGTGCCTGGGTTGCAAACAGCCCTACTCACCTTCAGTGCAGTTCCTGAAATGGCAGCAAAGTGGAGAGCATGGCCGTAAAGCTGTGCTATCCTGATGCAGGAGAAAGCTTCTAGTCTATGAGGCAGCATCTCTTTTAAAGTGAAAGACAAAAGCAGTAGGAGAAGGTCTCTGGAAAGTTATTCCTTTCCTTCTCTTCCCCTTCCCCCAGGTTTCTAGAGGAAGTACTCTTTAGACAAATTTCATACAGTATGTGCAATCCCCCTGCTTGGAAAATTTGGTCTGCTAATAAAATCAAATGCAAAACAACAACAACAAATCTATTTTTGATGGGTTTGCTTGTCATGCCACAGCCCCCAGCTTCTATTCTCAGAGATTTACCAAAATATTTGTTTATTTATGCAGAGCTGGAATTCTGGAGTACCAAATTCTCTTCTCATTGACCTTTGGCCACGCTTAGAGGTTACAGCAATTAAATATATTTCAAGTGATATCAGTAGGAAGTAACCATGCTGTAAATAATAAGCTAGAAGAAAGATGGCTTTGTCCATCCCTTTCCAATACTCAGCTGTGTGAAGGATAATGGAAGTTCTCACTTCACCCTGGCCCAGAGCAAAATGCCGGTTTCTTTCCCTTCGGTGAGCACAATCTCTGATCACTCCAGGTAGACACAATTTTCTCCTGTCACACCTCTCAGCTCACTGGGAGAGGAGTTGAGTCACAGACCCATCTCCTGCTCTCCCTCCAACACCACACAACAAGTAGGCAGTGAAAATAAGAAGAAATTCATACTACTAGGTTTAAGAACCTTATGCCTTGAAATAAATCCCTGAGAAGCTGTGAGATGACCTCAACAAATAAAAAATTTTTAGTAATAAATAAAGGTGGTACTCCTCCTATTAGGTTTACAGATCTCAAGCCTCTGAGACTCATGTTTTAAAGCTTTCCTGTGTAGCTATAAAAGCCAGAGAGGGTCAAGATTTTTGATAGTCAGTTAGCTCCAGGAACTCTGGCCTGGAAAGAAGGTAGAAAAAAATACTAAATAAAAAAAAATCCTACATGAAAATCGGCAGAGTTGACAAGAGTAAAGAAGAAAAGCCGTTGATTTTTTTCTTTTGTATTTACCACCCACTGTCTCCCACACAATAACATTGGGTAAGAGCACATTGTGACAACACTTCTAGATTTAACTTTAAAATTCCTTAGTCACTGTAATTGTATACAGAGCAAACAAGATCTGCTTCAGCTGCCAGCAAAACACAGCAGCACTTGGACCACAACATGGCAGCCTTACAAGATATGTAAAGATGAAGAGGAGAGAAATCAATCAGTCTGGAAATCGAATACTGGAAGGCCAGACCAGCACAACCTGACCCAATGTGAGCAATGCTACCCTTGATGACACAAATGAGAGATATTTGATAAGCACCTGGTGTTTTGATTATAGCTTTATCCGTCTATGTGAACACTGACAACTACTTCTTGCAGGATGCAGCCACCACGCTGGGGGTGTGACACAGCTGTGTCCCTACAGGGATTCAGGATGTGACAAAACCCAGCACATGCTACCTAACAAAGGTCAGCTCTTCCCTGCCCCACCAGAGGGATTCATATCCAAAAAATGGCACTTCTGGAGATGGAAAACGAGGACAACTTAGATGAGATCCACCAACCCAGGGCAGGAGGTTTCACAGCAGCAAACCTTCTGGTATTTTCTTGGAGCAAATATCAGCATATTCATCTGCACATTATCAGCATATTCATCTGCACATCAGGCTTATCTCAAGAGGCCATGATAGTTAAGAACATCTTCTTCTCATTCACTAGCTCTACTTATAACCCCCTCCAGAGCAACTCCTGCAATTACTGTTTCCACATGAATCATTACGTGCTGCCTACACTTCAGCCTCACTCCCCAAAAATATCTGTGTTGACTGCAAAAACACATGCTACCGCAGACCTTTCTTACAGATCAAACTGCAAGCAAGCAAGCTGCAGGACTTTTCTGCATGTTTATTTTGTGAACCCCACATGCAGCAACTTCACCTCCCAGAGAACACGTGTACAGCTCAGCCCTGGGGGACGGGGTGAGTCTGGTGCTCCCTTCTCTGGGGAGGCCCTGTGCTACGGATGGCTGCTGTGTGGAAGTGCATTGTTGAGGCACAGATCAGCCTATGAACATTTCTCCTTGGATGCAGAGCTCCCTTTGAACTCTCTCATAATTGCACCGACCTTGTGCGCACATGTTCATTGCCGGAGCCGTGGGTGGGAGGCGCATCTGGCACCAGCTCTACACAAACCTTGCACAGCTTCATTCTCAAGACCACTGAAGTCAACAGGGGCCTTTCCACAGGCTTCTTCAAGCTTGGGGCCAGACCCACATTCCTCCATCGTAAAGGACATCAGAACTGCACTGGGTGTATTCAGGCAAGTGTTGAGTCACCACCCTGCTGCTGCAAGGCCAGGAGGGTGACCCGCTCAGCCAGCTTTTTCCACAAGCCCTCAAGGCAGACCTTATTCACTACACTCACTGCGTTCATTTTCTTCTCACTGACACAGAGGAAAATTAGACACAAATTGGCCATGAGGAGTCTTAGGCTAAAAATTTGGAGAAAATATTTTTTTGCTTTCCTTTTCCAAAGCTTACATTCACCCAAACTCTTCATTAACACAGAAATGTCCCTCTCTTTGGCACACAACTGCCCACCTCAGCTTTACCCTGGGACGGCAGGGGACATCAACAGGCAGGAGCCCCAGCTCATCAAGGCTCAACCACTTTCTCAGCCTGCTCCTCAGGAAGTGAAATGTTGGATTTTTCCTTGCTTTGGCCTGGGGTACACTCGTAACTCATTATTTGGCCTCCAAAAAGGAAGCCCTACTGTTCCTTACTCATGCTCAGTAGCACGTTAGTCACTGAGCTGTCTCACAGAGCCCAGAAGAAATTCTCACATAGCAAATAACATTTGCCATTAATTATGTCAGTGCTTGGCCCACATCCGAGCAATTGTCAGAGCCCCAAGGGCACCAACAACCCTTAAATGCCCTGTCCAGCCAGACCTGGGACTTGCACCCCCAAAGGCACTGCCCAAGAGACCAGAAGCCCAGGGTAAGCTCAGGCTCAGCCATGCTGCAGGTTTGCCCACCCCCAGCCCTGTCCTTGCTGGGCCTGACTCGCTGCATGGATTTAACCTGGTCCAGGCTCTTCCCTCTGCATCGGCACAGTGGTCACTGGGCTACCAGTGACATCTGTCACTGTCACCAACCTGGTCCCTCTTGGGCACTGTGGGGCTTTGCTGAGGTCAGTGAGAGCATTGTGCTGGGGTCACCCTCAGCCTGTGGCTCATCCCTTCTCATGGTTCAGCCCTTGCTCTCTGCTCCCTGACAGTGCCATGCATCCCACCCAGCTTCCATTTGCTGGCCACCCTTCCTGATTTGACAGACCCTGGAGCATGATTGGACAAGCATCACATGATAGCCAGGGGCTGGCTTTAAAGGGGAATTGTGGAGGAAGGAAAAATATCAGAACACATTTTCAGAGAGATTCAGTACCTTGGTTTTACCCATGGAAAATCTGAAGTAGCAGCAGCTAACCTGGTATCACAGCAGGTTTGGGAAACTGGGTCACTGGTTTTCCTGGTGATTAATTCCAGGGTAAGATAGCAATCTGGTTCAGACTGAGTTCAAAACATCCCTGCTTATACAATCAGATGTATGAACAGGAAAGGCGCCTTTGCAAGCAATCATCTTCCTGCAAACATAAATACTGCATCACAGAAACACACGATTTCCTGCTCACAAAAAGGGCTGACGGATAAATTCAATTATTCACACTTAGCAAGGTTCTCAGCTATCCAGACTGGCCTAGCTAGCCTGAAGTAAAAATAAAATCTTAAAATAAGTTTGTTATTCCCACTGAAACAAATTTTCAAAAGCTTCTGCCATTTGCACTAAGTGCAATGTGGCAGGGAGCATCCTTACAGCCCCACAGCAAAACTAGAACTGCACCAGAGAGTTTTCCTCAGGATATGCAGCAATCTATTCAAGCACTCTGGCCTCTCCTTACTCTCTGCCTGTTGGGCATGCTGGCTGGAGGCACTGGAACAAAACTGGAGTCCAGTTCTGGAGCTGTTTTATTTTTGGTCTTGGAGATTCACTCCTCCTCTTTACATATCATCCTTTCAAACAAAACAAACAAACAAGTCTTTCCTGTTCATAGGTAGCAGCAAAGAAATCCAGAGAGCTGATTCCACTAAGAACAGACACCAAGAACCAGGTGCAGTGTATGAACTTCAGAAGTTATTGCTGGTTCTGCAAAGGGGCACAGTGATGTGCAAAACTAATACAAGCCAAAAATGGAGCATACGATCAACAGAGAAATTACACAGGCAGGTTTGAAGTCTGGGTTTTTTTGCAAAATGGTATCAACTGTAGAGGCACCTTCACAGTGACATCCTACACTATATGCTACCAGCAAACCAAGATACAATTTCTGGAGACAGATCATTTTGTTTTAGTAGAGATACCACTTTACATACAACTGTCTACTTTCTAAATCATCTACCTGCATTGTTTGATTCCATCCACACCCCATCCCAGCCCTAAACACTGTTGTCTTTAAAAAGCAAATCAAAAGCTCTTGTAGTGTCACTACCTACATATTCTGGGGGTTTTTGCAGGGAGGATCAGGGTTTTTGGGGGGAGAGGCTGTCGTTGGGTTTTTTATTCCCCTGAAGTTAAAAAGGCGGCTTTAATCCAACCTTAGGTAGTTACTCTGGTACAGATGCCTACAAAAAGCACACTCATATTCTGAGGACATGTGCAAGGACAGTATGAGATAATAAAGAGAAAAATGGAATGTGCGTCCTGGGAGTCCCACAGGTAGTCCAGGTTTCCAGGAGGGAAATTTGGAGCAGGAAGAGAGATCCTGTATGTTCTGCATTGCTCTGTTTCAACACTGCATGCTTGCTCAAAAAACCAAAACTCAGCTTCCCAAAAGACACTCAGTTCTGCAGGTACTTGTACATAACAGTGACCATGTTCATGAAGTTTCAATATAATAAAGAAAATACATAAAACAATGATCAGCAATGAGCACAAGCCTTATGGGAACATGGGTCATTTGGAACTGAATCCAGAAGTTTAAATCATTATGTTTCTGGATGTGGCAAAATTAGCCTGCCCCATCATGAGACCTAACCTTCCCACAAGGGTCACAAAACAGGAAAGGCTGGGACTAAGAACAACAATAACTCCAAGAAAATAAACTTTATCTGAAACTAATCAGCTACTAATGATTCGAGGAAGATTATGTCAACTCCCTGTATATGGGTTCTTTATCAGAAAGGGTGAAGCACTACCCTGTCAAATAACAGATGTGACTTGCACATTGATCTGCATTTAAGGTACATGTTCTCCAATTACTCTCCTCATGCTCCTCAGAAGGACAGTGGGATAGGATTCCCAGCATCAAAGGAATATCTACTGAGGCCACAGTTTATATACAGTCAGGGTATTTCACTTTATACAGGATCAAGTGCTTTAAGATGACCTTTCCTAAAGAAGATGTAAAGATTCACTCTCCTACAACCACCTGAAAGGAGGCTGTAGCAACGTGGGGGTTGGTCTCTTCTGCCAGGTGAGAAGAGACAGGATGAGAAAAAAGAGTCTCAAGTTGCACCAGGGGAGGTTAAGTTTGGATATAAGGAAAATTTTCTCCACCAAAAGGGTGTCAAGCACTAGAACAGGCTGCCAGGGAAGTGGTTGAGTCACCATTCCTGGAGGTATTTAAAAGCTGTGTGGATGTGGCACTTCGGGGCACAGTTTGATGGTGGACTTGGCAGTGCTGGGTTAACAGTTGGATTCAGTGATCTTTTCTAACCTAAAGGATTCTATGGTCTATTCAGAGTATTTGATTATATTCAGATATATAGAAACACGTCTGTAATGCAAGCAGAATATAGAATATCCCACAAGATTTTCGTATTGCTTCCTGCAGAATTCCAATTTGCTGGCTGGAATTCAAGACCCTGGAATTTGGCTCCTGATGTTTCTCTTTCATCAGATATTAGCATTCCTCCTGATGCCAACCTGACAACATTTCCGGTGTTTTGCATAAACAGTCTCTCAGATCACACTGCTCAGGAGCATTCGTGCTGCAAGGCTGCAGAGAGCTGCTGTTCAGAGAGAGCTTGCTGGAGGCATGAGCTGCACAGCAGAAAGCTGTGCTGATTGCTCCTCCATGGAGAAATGAAAATCCTTCTTGTATACGCACATAGATCTGTTGGAAGCAGTTTGCTCTGAAACTTGTGGTACAATCAGTTCAGTGCTAATTACACGCGTTCATAATTGATGCCCAGCTCCTTCTAAGAGCTGAAATTCTGCAGCTAGAAAAGCCAACAGACCCCTCAGTTGCTGAGATTTTAATGGCAAGTGTCCTGAAGTTTTACAAAAATATGGACACAAGAGGAATGCCTCTCTGTATCATCTGCAGGCATTCTCCTTGCATGAAATGAGGCATAAAGGTTTTCACCAGACACGCACTTAACAAGAGTTATAGCGGGTTTTGATCTCTCCCTTTCAGCACCCTCAGGCCTCATCCACAACAGCTGAGACATTCTAGCTAAAGCCTCACTGAAACTATTGCCGTTGATGAAATTTCCTCTGACCAAGGAGGTCAGGGATATATTTTGGCCAAGAACCTTAGTGACCCGACAGCACTAAGACAAACCTTTTCCAGCTATTCATCTGCATTCTTTAGGCATGAGGACATGAAGAAGGGGAAGCACTGAACTATGTAAAGCTGTGAAGGAAAGAGAGACATTCCATGCTACAAAGCTGTTCCAGTTAGCATCTCATTTATATTCTGGGATATAAACATAACTTCTCTCCCATATGTGATGAAGATTCCCATACGCAATTTTTCAAGACCAATGCTGCATAAACCTACTTATAGCCCAGTCACCCTACAACCTCTGAGAATTTTTAGTGAGTGAGATCTTTGACCTCTTTTTAGTATACTACCAATAAATGAATCAAAGCATGTATTTCTCTACTTCCTGTCCACTTCTTATATCTGCTTTTTTCACATCAAAAAGGGACCTTTGATACTGCTTACACACACAGTTCATGCATGTAGAAAAACCAAGAAATCTGGCTTCAATCACCAACTGGTGCTTGTAGACTACGCTGGAATATGAATAAAGGTAATAAAAGGCAGCCAATGGAAAAAAAACCATCTGAGGAGACCAGAGACTTGTTAACAAACAGCATGGCATTCACAATGAAGGTAGGTATAGAGAAAAAGTAGAAGATGAAGTAGGAGGGTACTGTGCCACCCAGATTCCTGCCAAAGCCAATAGGAACAAGAGACGGGTTTAAATAGACAGGCCTGTCTCCAAGCTAAAATTCCCAAAAGAAACTAGGACTTCATTTCTCTCTCTTATTCATGCATACTTTAGAAACCTCTGGAGACTGCTCTGCAAACTGGAACAATAAAACAAAATGTCAAGACAATAAATGGGGCATTGAATCTCTGCCGTCTGTTGGAGGAAGGCCTTTTCTGACTTGAGGGCAGAACCTTGTTTTCACTTCCCAACAGCAAAGCACTGCAGAGTAAGTGCTGTCTTTCAGGGTGACCTCAACAAAGAGTGGGGCAGTACAGTGGTACTTGGCTGGATCAATTACCTTCAAAAATTTCTAGTTGAAATCCACCTCACCACAGGTATATCTCACTATGCTTTTGTCATCTATTCTATGGCATTGTAACAGGTATATTGTTAGAGGCACTGATAAACAGCAAGACTCCGTTTTATTTTTCTATAATTCTGAGGAAATTAATTCCAGTTCCATTTCCGCTCCCAAACTCCAAGAAACTCCCTATATGCTGCAATATATCAGCAGTGGAACAGTTAATGCTTTGTTCTCATTTGCAGCATAAGCACTTAACACTCTAAGATAGACCTAGCTTTCCTTTTCTTTGACCAGGAGAATTTCACTGTTATTATTTATCTACACACTTCACTTTGCTTGGAACTTTAATTTCTGGAAATAACGTTTTTTATACAAAAGTGGTAAAGCAAGTGCCTTGTTAAACTATGGTGAAGCATCGAAGAGGCAGCTTTGTGGCCAGAAGACTCAAAGCCCCAGCTCCATCCTTGGCATATTGGGCAATTCCAGTCATGCAAGTAATTTTGTTTTCCTCCACTTTGATTTCTTAACCTACAAAAAGGAGATCCTGGCTAAAATTATTCAAGGAATTACAATAACCACAGTGTCATTCCTTGCTTTTATCTCATGTTTAAATGAGACCAAGAAATTTTATGTTGCACAACAAGCCAGTTGTGCAGATATGTCCATTCCCCCATAAAAAGTAGATGCTGGGTTTGTTTCTGTTTCAGTTAGGTCTTTAGCCCACTCTGATGCCTCAGGAAGCTCTCCCAACACCAAATGAATTCCAGAAAGTGTTCAGCACAAGCAAAACAGCCTATTTTAATCATGCTTCTTGGAATCAAAACCATTTAATTAGCTCTAGTAGTGGCTCCATCCAGCTTCGCAAAGCACTTTGGAGAACTGCATTGAGAAGTGCTGCATCAGAGCTAGGTATTATTACCCACACAAATACGAGCTAAGGACTTCAAAATATATATAGGCAACATCTTTATGCCTTCATTGACTTAAATGCTGCTTCAAGTCATAGGATATTCCTCAAGGAAGAATTTCAAATCATTTAACAATTAGTAACCTTGCAACATCTTTGAAAAATAAATAGTGAAACTTGGGCACTCACAAATCGCTTCATCTGCTAGAATACAGCTGTTTCTGGAGCAAAACATAATACTCATTTAACAGTGCAAAGCCACAGAATTATAGAGGGCACAAAGGAAAAAATATTGTTGTTTCCATTTAGAGCAAGAGGGGAAGTTTGTGGGGGCAGAAGTGCAGTAAACCAAAATAAAATAAAATAAAAGCACTTAAATAGCACCCTGTTCTTGATGCCAAACTGGTTAGAAATAGCTCACATTTCCAAATTTGGTAATCTTCCAAGGAGGAGTCAAAAGCAACAAATCTTTGTAGGGGTTGGCAAGGGTAGAAGGGAGGGTTTTCCTGCTTTGATTTAGTGGCTAACTCAATCTGACCTGTTTGTGATTGTTTAACAGTGTTGGTGGGCTGATCTGGTGTTATCTTTAGATGACGCTTTAATGTTGCAGGGCAATCATTATTACATTTTGGAGAGCTCAGAGTGCCTTGAACAATTGCTTAGATCCAAGAAATGTAATAACTCCTCAGGCAGACAGGCACAAGTGTTAAGTCCAGCACCTGATCCAGATCTCACTTGAAAACCACGATCTCCAAGAGGACTGTGCCCTCAGCTCCTGGCAGGATCATTGGCACACATCTTCTCTGGTCAGGGGACAGATGCCATACACTGAAGCACAGAACCAAGCGGGCTCTTGGGAGGCCTCCTGCCCACAGAGTGAGCCTTGCCCAGTCTGTTCAGCCTACGAGAAACTGTTTAGTCAGAATGTTTTAGAGGGCCTTGCAAAAGCCAGTCTCATATCACACGCCATGCTTTGCCAAAGCCACCAGTCCTAGTACAAAGGCAGATTCCACTCTGCTTCCAAGCCTGCTGGAAAATGTCATCGCGCTTCTTCAAGCAAGGGTAAGACACTATCATACAGGGATTTTTTTCACCCTTTTACAGTAAGTAGAGTAAGAAATACCCTGAGAAGCAGGGGAGTGGGGTGCAGGCTACTTTCCTTCGTTGGTCTTTCAAACAACATCACAGAAAAGACTGACATTCAGTCTTAGAGTAAGGAAGGGAACTGTAGGTGGTCATGGCAAATTCCAGCCAGGAGCACGATCCTCACTGTGCAGTGAGCCCCCAGGAGCAGCTTTCTAAACAAATGGAGCAGAAATCCAGTGTATGAAAGACATTGATTTTCTTACAACTACACTCCCAGGTGGACACCAACTGGGCATCACTCAGCCTCACAGAAGGATATAGAATCTGATCTCGTTAAGTATCAGCTATAGAAAAACAGATGCTTGTCCCTGCTTTTCAATTCACTTGCTGTTGCTACTAAGCACAGTAGAGAAAACAGTCAATGGATCAGGTTTCCAAATGGGAAACAAAACCACTGGAAAGGTCTAAGCCCACTTTCACCTTGTTGGGAGTTTTTATCATTACTTCACAATCGTCTTCTAAGAAACACAGTATCATGATGTTTGCATGCACTTAAATACTTGAGTTACCTCAGCAAAATGCAAGTGTGTAATGTAGTTCAAGGTTTAGACTCCCATTGCCCTTATTGTGAAAAACATCCTTTACAAACTACAAAAAACAGACACATTTTCAGGATTTCTTTTTCCGGCTTAAAAAAAACAAAAAAACAGATGGGGTTTCAGTCCCAAATATGCAATTGGCATTTGGCCTAGTGTAAAGACATGCCCAAACGGCCTGAGGATGGAGCAGCTGTGGGACCAGGGGTAGGTCACAAACTGCCTAAACCAAGGAGGCTTTGCAGGAGGGATTCCCTCAGGACAGAGAAGAGCTCTGTGGAAAACAAGCTGCCAGTATACTAAATCACCTCCATTCAGTCTCATGATACACAAGTTGAAAGCATTTTCTGTCCCTTTAATGTTCCTTCCTCCTCCATCTGAGCCAGAAATTGCCAGCCAGTCTGGTCTCCTGATGAAACTATCTCCCACCATCCGTTTACAAGAAAAGGAGAGTTTCCAGAGTAGCAACAAATCTAGTATGGTACTGAAAGAAACTTTTGGTAAATGCAATAATGTGCTGTCATGAAAGATTGGCTAACTCAACTTGTGATCCAAGCTCTGTGGAAGAGTCTACATGAATGTAGAAAAGGACCAGAAAAAAATACTGGGAGAGGGAAAGAGGACAGCTCACTTCTCCAGCCTGCATCGCCTCCATAGAAAAAACTGGCAGCTGTGGTACCAAACATCTGTAAAAAGACAGCAAAACCAAAGCACAGCTGAGGAGGTAAACAAATCTCCTGTTACCTGCTTATTGTCCTCCTTCTCTATTTCATGCATATAGCTTAAAAATATTTGACCCAAATGCAATCCATTTACACAAAAGTGAAATTTGAAAAAGTCGCAGCAAGGTTTGCTTCAGGGGGCTCAAGTCAATTCAAAGAGGCAGCATGTATAAAAAACTAACAGAGTCCCTACAGAATCCAAAGGACTGAGAAAGAAACAAGGTTATTTGAAAAGTTTTTCGAAGAAAGTGATATCCAAAACCCAATTTAACCTGAACCTGAAAACTTTAGAGCCCAGTAAATGTGCAAGAGAGACCTATACACCATTTCCTATTAGGTGGCTGCCAAACAGATTTGTTACACATTTAATAAAGCAGTAAAATAAGGTATTTATGTAGCATGTTTAAGTGTAAGCATATTGGTAGCATTTTGTTTAAATAAAAGTGTAACCTGATAGATGCTACAGTTCCTGGACAATGGGAAATACGAGGAGAAAAAGAAAAGTCAGAAATCCTGCTGCACAAAAAAAATAGCATCTTGCACAGTGCTGCTTTAACAGGCCTGTAAAACCTGGATGCTTTGAGTCTCTCCAAGAGTGCCTGGCTGGCACATGGTGAGTCCTCACATGCCTCGGAGGGTCCAGCTACATGGAGGGAGTAGCCTTGAACACACTTTGCTGGGTCACACATCATTGCTATTCCTTCCTTCAGGGCTTCACCTCATACTTGGCAAGGCAGCAGAGCTGCTCCTTCCAACGTCAACACCTTTCCTTAGCTCGGCCAGAGGTGTCAGCGCAGAACAAACATGAGTTTCAGCCTCCCCAGGTTCAGAGCTCCTCAAGCCACGTGCACTGCTCTGGCTCATTGAAACTGTACAGGAAAACTGCCACCACACCTCAGAGTCCAATTTCAGCCCATCACTACCTTTCCAGGTCACAAAAGGAATGGATCGAACTGCAAAGCTATGTGTCATAAAAAACAGTTTAATACAAACATCCGGTAACTTTTGCTTCTTTAATGTGTAGATCTCAGGAACAAATGAAGAGATACGAGTTACTGCTTTACGGACGCACAGGGAAACTGAGGTTCCAGGCAATGGAATGACTTAGAGGACCTCTGAATGAGTGAGCAAAAAAGCAGAAACCAGACAAGAGAGTTGCCAGTTAGTAACTCTTTACCTGGATTTCTATCTTTCTTTCCACAGATATTATACTTAGTTGTTATGAAAAATAAATTACTCTCTCTTGGAGAAAGATCAACATACTCTTCCTCATGGGTGAGTATTCCCAGAGCAGTTAAAAATTAAAGGAAGAAAAGTACAGGAACACCAATATTGCAGAGCAAACCTGTTTTCTTGCAAGCGTGAGAACAGAAGCAAACCAGGTATTTTGAGGTCAAATTGTTTTAAGAAAGAGGTACTTTTCTGCTTCAACAGAGATATATACAGACATGTAGAAGCATATTTAATACAAGGAAAACACTGAAACAAGAAGTTGCTGCCTTTTGCTTCCACATTCCTAATATGAAAATCCCGAGTTCCCTCTAAGAGGAACATGTGGATGTTTTATTGTTAAACAATTAGGCCAAAGCCACACTGAGGATTTTTGTATTTGGTTCAAACTGACTTTAATGGAAAATGAGCATCTAACTATCATAAGTGACTTAGAAAATCTCATCAGGGTTGTATAAAAAGCCAGGGCATTTTTTGTGCTATTTGAATCCAACTTAGTCAAGGCTTTATAGAGAGCTGAGGACTTATTAATTAAGATCAGAAACTGTGAAGGCAGAAAGAGTCTTTAGGTCCTCCACTCCCTGGTCAAAATAAAGTTTAGGGATAATTGAAACGTCTGCTGTGATAACTTGTGTATCAAAGCAACCTCTGTTTCCATCCATAAAAAGGACTAATTTAAACCACATACAGAAAGCACTATTCAAAATATTTGTGAAAATAAATAGGTAAATTAATATCCTTTGAATAGTCATGATAAATATACTCTGCATAAGATGTAAAGCTGAGGTGCACACTGATGTACCAGAACATATCTTTGCCTCTTGGCACAGGTTCATAATGGGAGGGAAGGATGGGGATAGTAGATACAAAATAACTGCCTCCTTGTAACCAGACACAATGGTTATGACTAAGACTCAAAAATCAAACATACGTAGAGACAGAAGAACTTGTCCTTTTCAAGAAAAAAAAGTATTAGCATCATATCTCTGTATATACATTAGTCCATTAATAAATATTTGAGATTGCAAAGTTAAGAAACATGGTATTAAAAGCCTAAATTTTCCTGATAGTCTCACCAGCTAATCATACACATTTCAAAGAAAAGTAACTTCACTTAGAATCACATTCTACATGTGGGGGCAGGTGGAAGCCATTTGAAGCACTGAAGGGCAGCAGCAATATTGTCACCTCAGAAGCATTACTCTGAGTACTCGTAGTTCAGTATGAAAGAAAATGTTTTGCCTCACAATATATTTCTGATTTTCCTAAGACTTACACTGAAAATGAAGAAAAAAGGGTTTATCTGTTCTTAGAACTACCTTCCTGATCCTTCTCATCAGCGCTGATGTTTTCCTCATCTACCAAAGTCAGATGCAGTCTTTTATTCATTTGTTCACATTTTGTTAAGTGCTTCTAGATTTACAAATGGAAGATGCTACTCTGCTGCTGTAGCTTATCGTCTGTCTGCTACTATCTGAATTCAGCTCCTGCTTTTCATCGTCATTTGCCCTGCTCCAGAAACCACCGATCCTAGTTTGATTCAGAGGCCCTCATCATTAACGCTTTTTAAATCCACACGATAAGGCCTAGAGATGAAAATAACCTATCTCCATTAGCCTAGTATAGGAATACTCCATCCAGTTTGTAGAAGTTATGGAGGTAAGTCTTCACTGTGTATTGAAAACAAAAACATACATACATTTATGTATATATATATAAAATCCCATTTATGTCAATGAATCCTGGATCAAAATGTCTCTCACCGGCTAGCCAATATTTAGGGTTATCCTAAGTCTGCACAAAAAAAAAACACCAAAAAAAAATCTAAATTTTCTTCCTAACAGCTAACATGTATTTTCCTTCTACTCTTTGCCTAACTAGGAGGGGAAGTTCACAAAAAAAAGTAGATTCTGAGGCAATTTGAAAAGTCACAGCCAGAACTACAGTGCCAGGTGAGGAAGAGGTGAGCAGACACTGCTGGGATAATTCACTAAGTCCAAAACAGCTGCTCTGTGTGGTCTCCACCCCAGCTGACCTTCCCACTACATGTTTGTCTGGGCTGGACAGGCAGATGTGCTTGCCAACCTGCCCTGCTGCAAAGCACACGGGAAAGGCAAAAGGAAGTTTTTAGTCCAAGACAAAGCACTAGGCTATGCAGGGCTGGATTCCTGCTGCTTTAGCCATTATCCATAGGCTCATGAATACGCATTTCATATTTGAATTTCTCACATGAATATGCCACTAACCTTTTAATTGTCATGCTTCCAGAGCACACCTCCAAGCCCCTTAGCTCAGCTACAACTCTACAGAGCAAAACATTCCACTGTCTCTCCTGATTTAAGAATAGGCCAGGTTCTTTCCTCTGTCACATCAGTCTATCCACAGTAGCTCTGGGTCAACATCAGCATGCCAAAAATCAGTCAGGTTCATCTCATGCTCTCTGTACGTAATAGTGCTCTCCGCTAAAAATAATGACAATGGATTGAATATGAACCATCACCCTTCAAAAGAGCAGCAAGAAACTTCTCCCATTTTTCTCATAGGCTTTTAAGCTAGGTATTAACCTCTGTAATTTTTCATTTGCCAGAAATATTACAATATACAAAGATCTATACAGCTGAAAAGATAAGACACACACTTCCCCTCAGCCATATATTCCAGAGTACTCCTCCTATCCAGATGCAATCTCTTGGAGGTGGATATGCAGACAGTGTATTTCTCCCATAACTTTTTACCTTCTGCTGTTATTCTCTCTGGAGCATGTGCCTGTCACTGAAAACTTCATGGTTCTCTCACTGCTTTGTTTGGGAGACAGTGCTTTAGCTGAACTTTCACCAACTTCTCTGTTGGTTTCTTCAGCTCACAGATGCCTCACAGGGAGACAACTCAACAGAAAACAATGCCAGAATTAAAGCTGAAATCACAATCAAATCTTGCTTGATACTCTTTAACTATGTAAAGAACAATCTGATACCTCTCCTGGCATTCCACTAAATACAAATGTCAATATCAGAACAGACAAGCAAAGGAATGTGTCACCAGCAGCTCAAGTAGCTGCTATCACAGACTGTGACAGACAAGAAGCCTCAACACTCACAGGTGGATGAAGAATCTGCCACCATTTATCCCCTTTCTAGGGCCAAACAAATCCCAAGCCACAGTGGAATTAGCATCCACAAAATGTAGGTCTCACATCCATCTACAGCTTGGATGCAGCAGCGTAAGTAGAGAGCATGGCACACACAAAGTTCATTACAGCCCAGCTGCTGGGCTTGGAGTGCTTTCAGAGGGAAGCTAAGGGCTAAAAGGAGAAAGAAGAAAAGCAGCACACTAAGAAAGAGAAAAGAATTTCCAAAACTTTCCTGGGAGCTAACAGGCAACTTTCCCCAAAGCACAGGGCTTTAGATGAAGCCTTACTTACAGGTAAAATGGCAAGAGTCTGAGAGCCCTTGCCTCCCCTGAATTTATTTTTTTTAGAGAGTTACCTGTGTTATCCAAGTTACACAGCCACAGGAAAAGCAGAACAGGCAAATGAAGATTATCCCCAGCTCACTTTGGCACTAGATGAGAAGGCAGCTCTGCCACCTGGCAACATCCCCCTTCGCTTCCCAGGCCCGAGGACACCTCCAGAGAGAAAGAGCCATTCCTCTGCCAGCTGCTCAGCAGCTACAGCAGCAAGAACTACACAAAGTTCCACTCAGAGTGCTGCTTCAGAGGCTAATAAACACTGAGCCAATCAGCAGGAAACACCTCTGCACCAATCCTTAGCACCTGGAAGGGAAGAGCTGAAGTACAGCACCTGTGAAGGCAGTGAGGAAGGCTTGGAAGATACCCTGAGGTTGGGTAATTACAAAACCAGGCAATCAGAGCTGTGCCATTAAAACTTGCAAGTACCCCTGGAGTGTCACAAGGGCTTTCAGACAAGACAGGTGACAAGAAGGAGACAGCATGAGCTCCCTGTGCTTGTCCTTGTTTTTCCCTTTAGTACAACTGATTCCAGATATTTACTCATTTCTACAGGTGAAATGGTGATAGATACATCCATAAAACGCTAACAGAAATATGCACACTTACCTAAAGCTGCCTGAATTGTACTGATGAGAACTGAATGCTGTTTTAACCGTTTTGGAGATTGTTAAGCAAGTACTCTTTACAAACAGCATTCAGGGAGGTGCAGATGATTTTACACCTCTTCTTTATGATCCCTTTCTTTCCTTTCCTATCCTGATCTCAATTTT
The DNA here is from genome assembly GCA_013397845.1 of Melanocharis versteri. Classification (NCBI taxonomy): domain Eukaryota; kingdom Metazoa; phylum Chordata; class Aves; order Passeriformes; family Melanocharitidae; genus Melanocharis; species Melanocharis versteri. The sequence goes on along the minus strand of VZTG01007194.1, from coordinate 132,959 downwards.
CTTTCAAGTCAGTCATTTCTTACACTGTGTAATTGGCAGAACTGATGTTCTGCTCAAAGAGTAGGTTAACAATATAGCAGGGATATAGCAGGCAGTAAAATGCAAGCTGTCATATGGAACTGCAGCCCGATTTGCAACTTAACAGTGGAAATAATCAGAGCTTGCTGATTATTTGGTAAGCTTTTGCACTTCACTCATTTGCCATATCTTCAAAACAATATTCCTGGCTCATAAAGCTCATTTGAACAACACTGGATAACCGGATCTTGTGAGCCTAGAGCCAGGATTAAGATATGAGGCAAACTGGAAACGTCAATCATTACAATCCTGTAGCACAAGTGAAAAGCACTTTCACACACAGTGAGTCAGCCAATATGTCCCGTTTCTCTTTAGCATGTTGTGCCCGCATAGAAAGAAACATGACTTTGGGCCCTCTCCTGTGACTTCAAGTGATAGGAGTTTTCATCAGGACAAAGGATCAAAATCATTAGGACTCCTCATTAATTTCACCCCATATTGCAAAAACTATTTGTACTCCCTCAAGTAATAACGATGTTGAAAGCAAAAATGTCAACAGACAGATTCATCTCCTAACTTGAAGGACTTCCCAGAACAATGAGCAGAGTCAGTGTCTGAAACATTTGCTCCTCACTCTAGAAGGGTTGCAAGATCTTCCAGGCCAGTCCTCCCAAAATCTTTGGTCTCTGCCTTAATACTTGGAATAGCAGGCTGAGCAGAGTGCTCTGCACAGTGCTAGTCAGTTAGCATCTGTCCCCTGTGATTGTGACTGGGTGTCCCATGGAGACAACTAATCTTTTTCCTAAGGGGAAAAAATGCAAACCAGTAATTCAGTGTGACAACCTCATCAAAATGATAAAATGAATTATGGCTTTAAAACTTTATGCAGCGACTGTTTTTAATAACATGGGAGTTAGAGAATAATGTTAAGTGTTTCAACTCAAAGACCTGGTTTCCTGTGCTGGCATCAGTCCTAACACTAAATGTTAACACATTAAGCATTCTTACATCTTCATTTTAAAGAGCAATTAGGAGACAAATATACTCAAACTGAAATAACATCCCGTTCCTGTGTGTGTGAACACACACAGGGTGCACTTCCGACAGAAACCCGCTGCGCTTTCCCTGTGTCCTTAAGGACTTCTCCATTTGCACAAGTTCACCGAATTCTCAGTACACTACAGCAGCTGACAGCTTTTCAGCCTACAGACACAGCTCAAACAAACATATCTTCAAAGAATGGTGGAAGGTGGCATTAAAAGCAAACACCTACTCTTGTTCTGTGTCCCTCAACCTACCAAGCACATCTCCAAGGTCAGGAGCTCACAACAGAATGTAGCAAAAGCACCGGCTGTAGGAATTAGACGGTTCATTTCCCTGAACAGCTTTAACTATCTGGGAATACACTCCACATGGAGAACAAGTTATGTTACCCTAAACATGTTCACCGTGGACTAAGCTAAGGCAGTCCAGACTAGTCTGGCTAAGGACACAAAGCTCCAGACTTCAACTGATGAGTGGGAACTCTTACTGTAACTCATTGCAGCTTGGTCACCTCTATCCCAGAATAGTCTCCAGCTCTCTGCAACTTAACTATCCTAACTGCAAACTCTGATTATCAGCAACAGCCCCAAACAGGAAGGCAGCCCCACACAAGAGGGTGGTTTGGCCATGAGGTGTTAATGTAGTAGCTGATCCCTACCCCCACAGTTTGTAGTAGTGTTGACTTCAGGAAGTTCAACTGCTAATGGAGAACACATCTTTCAGGCTCAGTCCTCACTGAATAAAAAGTTTCTAGCAGAATCCGACAGCTGTTCAAAGCCTACATGAATGAAAAGAGGATTTAAATCTGAAACTCCATAAGCAAGCATCCCCGTTGCTCAAATCAGTCTTTAAACTTCTTCACAACAAAACATTAAGGACCAGGAAAAGGGTAGCTACGGAAAGAGGGGAGTCTCTACCACAGCTCCTCTCTACCAAGGCAGAACTCTAGAGCAGCATAGGAGACCAGGGTTTATGGAATCTGCACAGGACCTCATAAGTGGGCAGGCATTTCTACATGAAAAAAAAAGCAACAAACAGGAAAAGATTTTGCAGTCGAATAAGGGGTAAAAATGATGAGTACTAACTCTCAGATGATGTATGTACACCCAAAAGACATATCCAAAACTCTTCCCAAAAGGGGGAATTTCAGGTCTTGTAGGGTGTGACTCTCCAAGGCTTGGCAAAGCCACTTATAACCTCACCAAAGTTCAATTTGACTAAGAATGTTTACAAGCACAAAATCTAGGCCAAATTGAGAATGTAAATATTTGGATTCAGTTCCCCAAACTTGTCTCTATCTGCACTGCCAACTAAATCCCAACTGCAGACCAAAAAAATCTGAAAAGCAACAGTTGCACCCACTTTACAGCACACAGACAAAACTAACACACATGGCACTCAGTAATAGGAAAAAAGAAAAAAGAAAAAAGAAAAGGAAAAACCCTGAATTCGTAATCTAAACTAAACTTGTTCTAAACAAGACATCAATGAAGTTTGGACCAAAAATCAACTCCACTATCATTTCATATGGTTTGAAAGTCTGATCAGTCCAGATGTTGGTCCTCTGCCCTACAGGAGCCTGGGTTACATTAAACATAGCTAGATTACTCAAGACCTCATAGACAGCGTGATGTTTGTAGCACACAGTGGTAACTTTGACCTAAACCACATTCTCTTAAGCCATCCAAAGCAAGGACTTCCATTTTTGAGGCAGATGAATTGAGGAAAGACTTCTCTGGAATCACAGTAATTTATTAGGCAACCTCAGTCCCATATTCAGAATTGATTTAGGAGCCCAGATCACCTGGAGTTCTCAACACACATGCTCTTTTGTTTTCTTTTCTAGTTTTACCCGTTCTTTTAGGTATAGATAAGAATGGCAACCATGGATCCATTCAAGAGACTTCTGACCTCCCACAAGCACAGATCCCACGGGATACACCATATTCTCAGGTGGCAGTTCCCAGCCCCTCTCCAAAAGTGTAAAATGCCTTTCAGTCACACTTCTCCATTGCAGATACTCACTGGAGGAAATCAGAGAGGCAAGGGTGCCCTAAGGCCAGGATTTTTGTTGCTGTTGTTGCTGTTGTATGATAAGAATTTGGGCGTCCTTACTCCCACTACAGTAAACTAACAAAAAATCCATCCTTTCCCTCTTCGGTTGAGCGGGAAAAGCACAAATCTGGTTCTTTTGCTTTGCTCAGCTGTGGGAAACTTGGGTTTACTTTCCAGTTAAAAGCAGGCTCTCCAGTGTACTTCACAGTGACCTCTTCGCAAGGGGCTTGTATCATTTCTTTAAATGCCCCTACATAAAAAATAGTTCTGCTTCCTTAACATGAGTGTTTAGCAGTTCCAGGCATTCTGAGATCCTGCATACCACTTTAATTTTTTTTTAAACTGGCAACATTTATTTAACCAGCAATTAAAAAAAGGAGGCCCAGCCGCCCCAGTGATTCTTCTCAGAGGGTCTTAAATGTTTATGAAACACAATGAAAACAATAAAGTGGATAAAATCGTGCTATTCCATCAAGTCCTTGGCAAGACTTCCCAACCAAGAATAAGTTGGCATGGTATGTTACAGTCAACAGATTACACAATGGTTTACAGGGTCACCCATAATAAGGGGTCACACACTCCTTAAAGAGCTCCAGTGTACGTTAAGCCACTTGCTTAAAGGGAAGGAGCAATGCTTGATCCTGAACTTCTTGGAGCACATTCTGGCAGCCAGAGCACAAACATGCTGCAGGGCTAGGAGAGGACAGATGGCACCTCTGCCCCTGCCCTGAGCCAGGAAGGGCAGTGACTATGCTGCACCAGCTGGCTGGGGGAGTTTAGCACCCTGAAGGGAGCAGCAGAAAGCCAGGTCAGGCAGGGCTTTCATTTCTGCACACAAGAGGAGAACATATGCTACATTCTTTTAGGAGCAGGACAGTCTCCATGCCCCAGTGAAGCCCAGCACCACCATCCCTACCATCCCGTCCCAAAAGCCCCTTTCCTCACTCCATACTCTTGAGGAAACTGGTTCCACCCCAGAAGCAAGGTATTAGTTCCATGTCTGTCTAGTCACTCTTAACAGTGGATAGACTGTAGCTAACTTTAAAAGTGCTATAAATGTGTTGCAGTTTTACTTTATATAACCAAATGTAAAGAAAGAGGGAAATGAACGGTCAAACCCTTAAATCTTACTCTTACATGTCAACTCGGTAACAGATTTCCACTATGTCATCTGCGTAACCTGATCACCACAATGGAAGTTAAATTTTGGTGCTCCTAAAACATAAATGGTTTCATCAAATCTCTCTTAAATGCATGATTCTCCTACTTTGCCCTGTTAACTTACCCTTCCACTATATGGAATATTTTCATCTACCAACTATAAATGAATCATGTATAAACAAAACATTTTTAAGGCTTAAAGGCAAACCAACCTTATTCAATTCTTCCCATCGTCAAAAACCAGACTACAACTAACAGTATCACCCTTCATCTTCCATGGGTTTTGATCACTCTAGATATTTTTATTAGATTATTTAATATATGTCTGAAATTAAAGTTTGACGAGCCAGCATAAAAATGAAAGAAAACCTATTCCCCAAGTCAGTGCAGGGTGTAGAAAACACTACTACTGACATACTCCATGCAATAATACTACGCACATGGCTTCATTCAGCTTGACTACTAAATTCAAAGTACATTTGAGTGATAAAACTGGAGTAAACACAAGAAGGCTCTCTCATATGTAATCGCTACTCTTTGGTTGCAGTGAGCTTAGTAACGCAAACGTTTGGTACCAAGCCAAGAGCAGGACATCTGATTTTCCCACCAAGTGAACTGCTGCAGAACTCCCTCAGCTCTTCAGCCAAATCTGTCCTAGGATCCTAAAGTCTTCCGCCGGAGTCCAGGTGGCTCCTCTGCTCTTTTCAACACGCACGCAACCACCGCAGCCGGCTGGACCGACGATGCGAGTGGGCATTGGAAGGGAAGAGGTGCCGCAGCTCCCCGTCTCGCCCAGCTCAGAGCCGCACGCTCGGCTCGCTGGCTCCCCAGTCGGGTTGGAGTTACCCCGGTCCGGCCGAAGTGGTCCCGCGGGCTCTGTCCCCCCGCGGGCTCTGTCCCTCCGCTGTGCCTCTGTCCTCGCCACCCACGCAAAAAGCAGCGTCCCGCGAGGCACGGCGGTGGCACCAGCGCGGGAGCACAGAGTCCCCGCTCCGCCTGTGCGCAAGGACCCCCCGCCCATCTGCGCCCCCCCGGGGCAGGGCAGGGTCCCGCAAGGATCGCGGGGCCGGCCCGCACCGCCACGGCCTCCGGCGGCTCCGCTGCCTCGGGGGCTCCGCGGTCCGGGGACCCACAGCCCCCGGCGAGCCCCTGCCGCCCGCCGCCGCCGCGCATCCCCGGCCCGCCCCGCTCGCGGGAGGCTCTCGGCGCGCAGAGACGGCNTCCATTTTTGAGGCAGATGAATTGAGGAAAGACTTCTCTGGAATCACAGTAATTTATTAGGCAACCTCAGTCCCATATTCAGAATTGATTTAGGAGCCCAGATCACCTGGAGTTCTCAACACACATGCTCTTTTGTTTTCTTTTCTAGTTTTACCCGTTCTTTTAGGTATAGATAAGAATGGCAACCATGGATCCATTCAAGAGACTTCTGACCTCCCACAAGCACAGATCCCACGGGATACACCATATTCTCAGGTGGCAGTTCCCAGCCCCTCTCCAAAAGTGTAAAATGCCTTTCAGTCACACTTCTCCATTGCAGATACTCACTGGAGGAAATCAGAGAGGCAAGGGTGCCCTAAGGCCAGGATTTTTGTTGCTGTTGTTGCTGTTGTATGATAAGAATTTGGGCGTCCTTACTCCCACTACAGTAAACTAACAAAAAATCCATCCTTTCCCTCTTCGGTTGAGCGGGAAAAGCACAAATCTGGTTCTTTTGCTTTGCTCAGCTGTGGGAAACTTGGGTTTACTTTCCAGTTAAAAGCAGGCTCTCCAGTGTACTTCACAGTGACCTCTTCGCAAGGGGCTTGTATCATTTCTTTAAATGCCCCTACATAAAAAATAGTTCTGCTTCCTTAACATGAGTGTTTAGCAGTTCCAGGCATTCTGAGATCCTGCATACCACTTTAATTTTTTTTTAAACTGGCAACATTTATTTAACCAGCAATTAAAAAAAGGAGGCCCAGCCGCCCCAGTGATTCTTCTCAGAGGGTCTTAAATGTTTATGAAACACAATGAAAACAATAAAGTGGATAAAATCGTGCTATTCCATCAAGTCCTTGGCAAGACTTCCCAACCAAGAATAAGTTGGCATGGTATGTTACAGTCAACAGATTACACAATGGTTTACAGGGTCACCCATAATAAGGGGTCACACACTCCTTAAAGAGCTCCAGTGTACGTTAAGCCACTTGCTTAAAGGGAAGGAGCAATGCTTGATCCTGAACTTCTTGGAGCACATTCTGGCAGCCAGAGCACAAACATGCTGCAGGGCTAGGAGAGGACAGATGGCACCTCTGCCCCTGCCCTGAGCCAGGAAGGGCAGTGACTATGCTGCACCAGCTGGCTGGGGGAGTTTAGCACCCTGAAGGGAGCAGCAGAAAGCCAGGTCAGGCAGGGCTTTCATTTCTGCACACAAGAGGAGAACATATGCTACATTCTTTTAGGAGCAGGACAGTCTCCATGCCCCAGTGAAGCCCAGCACCACCATCCCTACCATCCCGTCCCAAAAGCCCCTTTCCTCACTCCATACTCTTGAGGAAACTGGTTCCACCCCAGAAGCAAGGTATTAGTTCCATGTCTGTCTAGTCACTCTTAACAGTGGATAGACTGTAGCTAACTTTAAAAGTGCTATAAATGTGTTGCAGTTTTACTTTATATAACCAAATGTAAAGAAAGAGGGAAATGAACGGTCAAACCCTTAAATCTTACTCTTACATGTCAACTCGGTAACAGATTTCCACTATGTCATCTGCGTAACCTGATCACCACAATGGAAGTTAAATTTTGGTGCTCCTAAAACATAAATGGTTTCATCAAATCTCTCTTAAATGCATGATTCTCCTACTTTGCCCTGTTAACTTACCCTTCCACTATATGGAATATTTTCATCTACCAACTATAAATGAATCATGTATAAACAAAACATTTTTAAGGCTTAAAGGCAAACCAACCTTATTCAATTCTTCCCATCGTCAAAAACCAGACTACAACTAACAGTATCACCCTTCATCTTCCATGGGTTTTGATCACTCTAGATATTTTTATTAGATTATTTAATATATGTCTGAAATTAAAGTTTGACGAGCCAGCATAAAAATGAAAGAAAACCTATTCCCCAAGTCAGTGCAGGGTGTAGAAAACACTACTACTGACATACTCCATGCAATAATACTACGCACATGGCTTCATTCAGCTTGACTACTAAATTCAAAGTACATTTGAGTGATAAAACTGGAGTAAACACAAGAAGGCTCTCTCATATGTAATCGCTACTCTTTGGTTGCAGTGAGCTTAGTAACGCAAACGTTTGGTACCAAGCCAAGAGCAGGACATCTGATTTTCCCACCAAGTGAACTGCTGCAGAACTCCCTCAGCTCTTCAGCCAAATCTGTCCTAGGATCCTAAAGTCTTCCGCCGGAGTCCAGGTGGCTCCTCTGCTCTTTTCAACACGCACGCAACCACCGCAGCCGGCTGGACCGACGATGCGAGTGGGCATTGGAAGGGAAGAGGTGCCGCAGCTCCCCGTCTCGCCCAGCTCAGAGCCGCACGCTCGGCTCGCTGGCTCCCCAGTCGGGTTGGAGTTACCCCGGTCCGGCCGAAGTGGTCCCGCGGGCTCTGTCCCCCCGCGGGCTCTGTCCCTCCGCTGTGCCTCTGTCCTCGCCACCCACGCAAAAAGCAGCGTCCCGCGAGGCACGGCGGTGGCACCAGCGCGGGAGCACAGAGTCCCCGCTCCGCCTGTGCGCAAGGACCCCCCGCCCATCTGCGCTCCCCCGGGGCAGGGCAGGGTCCCGCAAGGATCGCGGGGCCGGCCCGCACCGCCACGGCCTCCGGCGGCTCCGCTGCCTCGGGGGCTCCNGCAGGAAGTGGAGACGGCCACGGCCAGTGCGGGAGATTAATGGGAACCAGTCACCCGGCAGCCAACAAAGAAACCTGCTCCCCCAGCGCGGCGCAGCGCAGAGCAGCGCAGCCCGGCCCGGGCTGCAGCCCCGGGCTGCCGAGCCACCGCTCCCGCCGGCAGCGCTCGGCCCCGGCCCTGGCCCCGCGGAGGGGTGGGCGCCGGCCCCCCAGCCCCAAACCCGGGTCCCGGACAGGCGGGAAGGAGGGGAGCAGCCGCGCAGGGCCGGCCGCTCTGCGGAGAGATGCGATGGGCACAGGAGGAGGAGGGGAGGACTGAGCCCCCAACTGACAGCCTTCCTCCACGGTCTACCCCGGAGAGGCGATACCGCCTGGTTTTTATTCAAAACACTACGAGCGCTGGGCTCCTCTGGGCGCGGAGCCGCTTGCGGGGCAGAGCGGAAGGAAGGAGGAGTGCGGGAGGCGCGCTTCCTGCGCCAGGCGCGGGGCAGATGGCTCCCATCAGGGGGCTGCGAACCAGGGAGCTCCCGGGCCTTTCCCGAGCTCCGCGGGGTAGCTCGCACCAACAGCACCTGTGGAGGACGAGGGAGGCAGCGGCGCGCCTCTGCGCTTCATGCCGGGTACCGTGGTTCAGATCCAGCCTCCCAGGAGCAGCTCCGGGCAGTAATGTGGAATGCTCTGCTCCCTGGGCAGCGGAGCCCGAGGTGTCCCGCTCGTTGGCACGGCGCAGCCAGGGCCCCCCAGCGCGTACCAGGGGTGAAGAAAGTCCCTGCATGGCACATTCTCCACGCAGGCCACCAACAGCACCGTGCGGGCCACCTCCCTGGCACACGTGTCCACGGCTTCTGATGGTTTGGCAGATGAGAAACCCACCCAAAATGTGTGATATAAAATAACACAGAAAAGATAGAATGCTAGCTGCTAGCTGGACAGTGAGTATTGCAAAATACAGAGACTGCTCCTAGATCTTGAAGCATTATGTAGGCATTGATAAAACAAATCACTTCACAGTAGATTAACTGATTAAATGATATTGGATACAGAAGGGAAATAAAGAGCAACATGTATTCTTCAACTTGAAATACAAATTCCAGCACTACACATTTCTGGAACTTTTAAACACTTGCTGACTTTCTTCCCTTTGACTGAAATGGAAGCAAAATTGTGTTCAGCATTAGGCAAACGCTTATGAGCTTTTCTACACAAGGATACTTCTCTGAACCAAGAACCAAGCGCTCAGGATAAACTATTCTTGGCTTTTGCCACCTCACTAGCAAAATGAAATTCATTGTCTTCAGATATTCTGATCCATCATCCCACACAGCAAGGAATCTGGTGGAAATGCCCAGCATTTCACAAACCTCCATTATATTTCAAAAGAATGAATGTACAGGAAATAAGGGTAACTCTCATCTGGATTCTGATGTGAATGTGTGTTTCAAAGCAAGAGCTATTTCAGCTGTCAGCCTTCTTGGGACAGATGTATTTACTCAGCTGCAAAAGGACTACTGTGTCACCAAACATCAAAAAATGGTGGGAGTTTAAATTTCAACACAACAGGAATAATTTACCTCCTGAGCAACAAGCTACTGCTACAAGTACCTGGCAGGAATAAAAAATGAACACAGTTTTCTCTCGGTGTTATGAGAACGACATAAGAGGGCCTTTCCAAGTCTATTTCACAAGAGCAGCAACATAGCAAACCCACTCACCTCTCCAGGAGACCATTGCTAGCAAGGCATGATGTAAGCAAAGATGTTCAACTTCCAGTTAAGCAGGAAGCAGTCTGTTCTGGCTGCTTCTCCACCACATCAAACACACTAACATTGCTTTTATAAAATATTATTTTTCTCTCCCGTTTATGTTGCATTCAGTTCCCCAGACCCCAAGCACTCCAGCAACTTGCCTAAATTTTCTTTTGAGTACAGGAGACCAAACTCAAAGTTAATCTGGATTTGAACACCGAATGGGGGCCTTCAGTGTTTTAATGAACAAGCAGCCTGTGAAGGGCTTGTTTATTACAGGGGCTGGCTGCTGTTCTGTTAGGCAACTGGAAGATGACAGTAAAATGTAAACTAGGAGAGGATTATTCTTCTCGTTTGCCAAAGAGATTACAGCTAGCAAAGCTCTCAACAAGAATGAAGGACTTGAAGGATCAGGGCCTCCGTGTTAATCTTGGCCATATGGCACTTAAAGAAAGTTCCTGCGCTTATTTTCCCTTACTACCGTCACCCCGGTGCACCCGAGGTTAGGGAAGGCTCCAAGTGGCTCTACTCCCACGTAGCCACAGCCATTTCCCGAGCCGCTCCAGTGACTCCGAGCGCCGACCGCAGCCTGGCACTGCCCTGCTAGGACAGACCCAGCCGCCAGGGAGCGAGCCGGCTTGTTCGACAAACCGCGCTCGCAGGGGGGCCGGGCGCTGCGTGGGCTCTGTCCCCGACCCGGGCGAGCGGGCTTTCCTTCGGGGCGTGCATGCCCCGAGCGTGCGGCGCTGCCCGCCGACCCACGGCCCCGGCACCCGGCCGGCCATCGCCACCTACTGGCACTGTTAGCTCGGACGGCAAAACTTTAAAAAAAACCACGCGGCGAGCACCGCTTCCCGCTAGAGGCCACGGGCCACGGCGGGGCTCGGCACCTCCGGCTTCTCCCGGCTCTTGCCCGTTGTCGCACGGCGGGGACAGCCGGGGAGCAGCGCCTGGGGGCACCTCGCTGACGCTTTCGGGGCAAGCCTGTCCGGACGCGCTTCTCCTGCGTAACCGCGGGGCAGGGCGCGGGCGTAAGGGACGAACAAAGAGCCGCCAGCCCCGCGCGAGGCCGCATCCCGGCGGGAGCCGCGCCGGTGCCCCGGTGCCCCGGGCCGGGGCGGGGTGAGGGCGGGCTGAGNGATAGATCCATCCCCGTACGGGCCGCGGGCCCGCCCCAGCACGCCGCCGCGCCGAGCTGCCCGCCCCGCCCGCTGCCCCCGAGACAGCCCCGAGGGCTCTGCCGCTCGGTGCCCCGCCACGCTCCGGCTCCAAGCGACGGGCAGCACGCTGAGTGACCGGGAATTCTCTCGTTGCAGGACGAAGACCGGGAGCGCCTCAATGCAGCGTTCGCTTCGATTGTGAGGCTGATGAGAGGCGTCTCAAAGGAATGCGAGGTGAGGGGTCACCCCCGGACCCGTCCGAAGGGGAATGGTCAATGATGTGCCTGCCCGGGGCCTCTTGGCATTACTTTTACTGCAAAAATTAGGCTTCAGGTTTGCTCGTTGTATGGCAAGGGTTCAGCCAGCGAGCCGGTGGTGCCGGCCGAGATGAAGAAATTTGGGGCATTCAGCATCATGTGGCGGGGTACATCTCACCGGTGCTGTCCTGACCAGCAGACTGGTACCACCTGGGCTGATAAACACCGCCATCCGCATCTTCCATGGACAGTACCAGTAGCCCGGTGCAGATTTTAGCGGAAGGTTTCTCCATTTCTTGGTGGAAGGACAGTACGGTCAGAGAGACAGAAATGCCAGGTGACATCACAAAATACATTGTGTCACAAGACATGGAATGTTTCCAGTGCTCCAAAGTATCTCTGCTGGGGAATGGCCTTATGACATAGTAACCCTTTGTTGTCGTCAGGGGAACGTGGGCCACTCGTGCTGGCTGACAGCCTGTTCCAGGTGGTGGAAATAAGGGAGAGTTTGAATCTCGATTGAAGAGATGCTTTGTGTCCTGCGTTTGTTTTGAATTTAGAGTTAAACCT